>JAWZTI010000177.1:36574-46955 GCA_039880955.1 Chlamydomonas urium | reverse complement strand
TGGCACGTAGCAGCTGCAGCGATGATACCCTGGCAGCACCACGTGGCACCCTGGAGCCGTTGGTACCTGGCACGTAGCAGCTGCAGCGATGATACCCTGGCAGCACCACGTGGCACCCTGGAGCCGTTGGTACCTGGCACGTAGCAGCTGCAGCGATGATACCCTGGCAGCACCACGTGGCACCCTTGAGCCATTTGTACCTTACAGCTGTCGCCTTTTTACCTTGACATACCGGGCGCGCAGAGCTCGCACGCCCTGGCAGCACCGACTGACCTGCTTCTGCTTGTTTCGCCATGCAACAACGCTGTCCTTCTGCAGGCACCTGCTCACTGCCACTGTGGCGCCGCGCATGAGGGTGGACAACGCCTACAAGGTCTTCACCTACTACGGCCACCAGGTACGCTGCCTGCATCCGCATACGTCATCTGTCATGTGTCTTGAACTATAACCTATCAAGGGAGGCGAGCGTATGCACCCTGCCCACACGCAGCTCGCCTGCAACCAAAATGCCTGCGTCCCAAGCGCTTGTCACTGTAAGTTGGACGCTTGTCAACCCTGGCCCATCTGCCAACCCTCGACGCCCGCTTCTGCCGCTGCGCTGCTCGCCACAGGTGCAAGTGAACCCGTTCGCGACGCTGTTCGAGGCGGCGTGGCTGCCCCCTCCGCCGGGCACCCACCAGGACCGCCCGCAGTCCCCGGAGCGCATTGCTACGGCAGCAACAGCCGGCTCGCCCTCGAGCGGCGGTGCCGCCGCCTCCCCTGCCGCTCCGGCTAACGGGCCGGCGAGGCCAGTGGGGTACGTGCCTCCGCATGCGAGGCGCGGGGTTGTGGGATCTAACGGTGCGCAGGCGCCGCAGTTCAGCCTCGCGTATGATGCGAACGACCGCCCCGGTAGGGTGACGGTCGGGGCCAGCGGCGCCATCCGCCCTGCGTCAGCCAAGCCGGCCACACCAGGCGCGTTGGGCGGGGGAGGGAAGGTTGGTTGCTGGGGGTCTCAGGGTGTGTGGGTTTATCGGGGCAGGTTTTGCTCGGTTGCGTCGATGTGGGGGACATGTACAGGGTCCAACGGCAAAAGCTTGTGCTGCATGCTTTGCACCATGCCAGTTGCCAAGCTATGCTGCTGCCTTGTGGTTACAAGAAGCAACAGGGATTGCAGTAGCTTGCCTGAGAGATGGCCCTGGTGATGACACCTGTTCAGGTGCCGAGTTTGTGCCTCAGTCAAAGACGGCGAGCAAGAATGCAAAGAAGCGTGCCAACAAGAAGAAGACCTCGGTCGGCGGCGGTGACGGTGACGATGGGGCAGAGGAGGGTGGCGAGGAGGGCGTGCAGGCTGCCGCAGAGGCGACGGCGAACCTGAGCGTGCAGGGTGGGGCGAGCCAAGCGGCGTCTGCGCTTGAGGCGGGCGCAGAGGGCGCGGGAGATGATAAGGGGAAGAAGATCCGCGCGCTACAGAAGAAGCTGCGACAGGTGCGGCGGGCAGCAGTCCTGGGATGCGGGGGAGCGAATGCGGAGCCTGGGAATGGACGGCAGATGTTCCATGCTGCAAGGCTCAAGAGCCAGCGACAGTCTTGCCGCAGCAAACTAGCTGGCACGTTCAGGCAGTGGTGGCGCCCAGTTGAAGGGCAGGTCTGCACACAGTCTGACTTGTTTGCTTGACGTGCTGCACCCAGTCGGACGTGCTGTGCCTGCTCTGCCGTGGTGGTGCAGATCGCTGACCTGGAGGACAAGGTGAAGAAGGAGGGCCCCAAGTCGCTGGTGCCCGAGCAGCAACAGAAGATTGCTGCCAAGGCTGAGCTCTTGGCAGAGCTGCATAGCCTAGGCGGCACCATGTAAGTTTAATGGCCATGTGATGTAACGTAGCCTCCTGCCATCTTTTTCTCTCGCATTTTGCTATGGGCCTGTTTTCCTGACTCTTCCTTTTTATAATTCCCTGGACGCTTGTTTTGCGACGCTTTGGCTGGTCGTTGCAAGGCTGCTGACAAGTCTTAGAAAACCTTCTGATTTTGGGCGAAGGTTTTGAAGAGCTTGGAGGTTCATGTTCATCGAGAGCACACCTAACGCTCACAGTCTGAGAGATGGTAGCAACAAACACGCTGCCTTGTGCGCCAAGCGATCGGGTGCAGAGCGGTGCCAGCGCCAGCCCTTCTCGCACCACCGCCTCATTCGGGCCCACCTCAAAACAAGCAGCCTCGGCGTCGCCTCAAAGCAGCGTACAAAGCAAGCTGGGATCGTTGTTTGCTGACACGGATGCTACCCTCAAGTAAGACACTGAATGAGGAGGGCTATGCATGGAAGCCCTGTATGCATGGTGCCACTGCTGGGCCCACAGTGCAGCAACAAAGCTCCAGTCGGCGTGCATACACAATTCAAGACCCAATCATTTATGCTTGTGAACTGCAGGGAGATGAAGGAGCGCGCGTTTCAGCGCAGCCTGCAGAACAGGCGCAGCGCGTCCCAGCCGTCTGTGCAAGGTGCTGCTCGCTAGATGCTAAGGCAGCCGCCGTGCAGGGGACCAAGTGCAGCGCGCCGTCACTAAGTGGTACATGCATACAGGCAGCCTTCGCTTCCAGTCATCAGCGCGCAACGTCTCTTGCCCTAACCACTTGCTGCTGGTTTGTCGGCACCCTCGGCCCACAGGGATGGCGACCTCACAGCCCGCCAGAAGCTCAGACGCAGGCACAAGACGATCACCGCAGATGTCGGCCGAGCATATGAAAGCAAGGCAAGCACAGCCAATGCGCGAGTTTCAACATTTCAAGTGACTCAGTAACTGGCTCCTTGGCAATGTGGTAACTAGTGAGTGATAGAAAGTGACGCCGTTGCCATGCTCTGCGTCTTGCAGGATCGCGCCGCACGTGGCGACGCTCGAGCAAGCAACGGCGGCCCTCAAGGACACATTTGGCAGCAGCGCACACGGCGGGGAGGCTGTGCCATGCCTGAAGGCCGTGTGCCGCGCCCTGGTGGTGGGACGTGCTACCAGCACCTCGTGTAGCCCCTTGTGCATGTACGGAGACCGTTTAGAGTACAAGTTCCGGCACCAGCAGCATGGCTGTGTGCAGATGCTGATGTGGTTCAGGGACATGCAGGATGTGCGGTGGGAGGAGAGGTCCAGGACGCTCAGCTTCCACGTCACGCGCCTGCTGCGGCACTTTGGCATGGAGTATGACCCTGGCAATGGTGCGGACAGGCTGTCGCTGCAGCTGTGCAGCGCTGAGGAGGCAGCAGCGTTCTCCGCGCAGTGCAGGCAGCTGGGGCTGCCCTGGGCATAGGTAGTCCCTATAAGGGACTGTGAGCAGTGCAATGGGAGAGAGTAGAGACTGTAAGGACCAGGGAATGCAGACACAGGTTGCTGAGAGAATGATGGCAGTGAGTTCATCATGACCTAGCTTGTGGGCACTTGACCTGGGCTGTGTTATCTGCTGTGCAAGCCCATGGTGTTGCTGGTGGTGCCGCAGTGGTTTTTAGTGGCTGCATGGCTACAGGGAACATTGATACAACGCACGAGCAGAAGCATTACCTTTTCTTTGACATCACAATACATGATGAGTGCATGGAGCGGCTTATGCAGGAAGGGTAGGGTGGAGGCTGATAAGCGCAGAGCTGGCGAGGGGGGTCAGTGGCAGGAAGGCTACCCAAAGGCGCCCGCCGCGCTCGTGTAACAGCTCGCGCCTTCGAGGGCCTCAGGTCACCAGTCCCCTGCCTGCCGCGATTGCACAGCTTGCGCCGAGCGACACGCACTGATGCAAACGCGACAAGCTTGCGAACCAGGCAGCGCGTGAGGGGAACCTTCTCTAGACGGCCGCCATATTGCAGGACGCAGGTGTGCCTCGCCATGCGCCAGTGGCTTATGTAGCGAGGTCACATGTACACGCGGCCGCCTGTGACGCTGCCAAGCGCTGTTGCATGTTTCCCCGACGCAGGGCGGGCGCAGAACAACCCTTCACCTCCAGCCCCTGCCCTCCCAGTAGCATCTATCAAACGCAGCAGCAGCGAGAGCAGCAGCAGCCATGTCGGTCAGCCCCGCAGGGTCCTATCCTGACGCCTACGCCAAGGTGTTTGCCAAGGACAGCAACCGACCTGTGTCGAGGGGCTCATACGCGGAGGCGCATGCACGCAAGCAATCGCCATCGCCTGCGAAGCGGCAGGAGTACTACTCGCCCACGGTTGGTGCTTGGGCGTTTGAATGCATGCATGCAAAGCCTGCATGGGTGGCATGGTGCAGAAGGCCACAACAGGGATCGCAAACACACAGGTGTGCTTGCTGCCATGCATTCGTTTATGACATGTGACGTGTCTGACTGTTTCTGTGCAGTCAAAGAAGTCTGGCAGCATTCTAAACCGGCCCATCAAGCCATCACAGAGGCATGTGGAGAACCTGGACATCCAATACGCCAAGGACAAGGACGCATTTGACCGTCGAGCAAACATCTACCGCTCCAAGGCCGGGGAGCGATGCCACCACCACAGGGTGAGCTAAGCGAGCAGCCACCTACACCACACTGCCCTGCTGGCCTTGGGCAGTGCAGTGCTGTGATGCCACCGCTTGGCGCATCACAGGCCACTGCTATGCTGACCTCTGACCTGTTGCTGCCATTGCCACCTACGCATGCTTGTGCATCTCTGCAGCCTCCGGAAAGCATCATCACGCTTTGGGAATCTGGCCACATTGTGGACCGGGGCCGGGGCACTGCACATGTCCCGCCGCCCTACAACCCAGTGCATCCCGATTCCCGCATGTTTGACAGCATCACGGCCAAGGGCAGCGAGCGGTCACAAAGGTGCGGCGCCACTGCAGTGTCAGCAGCAGCAGCGCTGTCACTTTTTAGAATGCCGGTGTTGCGCTGATGCCCTTGGTCGAATGTAATGCGAATGACTTGAAACCACTGGTGTGTAACCAATCTGAGTTGTGCCTTGCCTGCCTCCATCACTTCTGCTTCCCCACAGTGTGCCGCACCAGCGCCCTGCAGTGAGGCCAGCCACTGCCCACACCAGCTCAGTGCGGGCGCAAATGGGCACGTACGACCCCATCCGACACGTCTACACCACCCCGCCCGACCCTGGGTATGAGGCTGTGAAGGAGAAGCAGTTCAACCGCATCGTGGGGCAGGGCGCCACAGGCCTAGGCATCAGAGTGGACCCGATGCGCGCCTCCTTTGACCCCATCACGGGCCAGAACCGGCCGGAGATGGCGGCAGCGGCCAGCGCTCGCCGCCCCGTCTCTGCCCCTCGTGCCTCGAGGCCAGACGGCAGCGTCACCCGCCAGACAGCGGGGACAGCGGCCAGCGCTGCTATGACGAATCGATCCACTGGCGCTGGATCTGCAGCGGGTGCAGGGGCGCTGCTGGCGGAGCGTTCGGCCACGCTGGGGCGGCGCAGCTGCATCCACAACGGCAGCAGCTGGGGCACATACAACCCGCTGCTGCACGACTGGGTGGTTCCGCCCCAAGACGCCAAGTACAGGGACCAGAACCAGGTGTCGGACCAGAGGCACGGCATCACGGGCTCCCACGTTCGCAAGGCGGAGCCGAGCAGGAACCAGGGCATCTACAACCCCATCCTCAACACCTGGGTTGTGCCCCCGGCCAACCCCAAGATGGTGGCGGGCCTTGCGTTTGCCCCTGCTGCGTTGTTCAGGGCATCGCCCTTAAGGCGTTGACACTGACTGATGCGCCACTGGCCACTGGCGCTACTACCGCTTATGTGCACCCTGGGTCTGGGCTGGACATGCCCTGACTGCTGAGCACGCCAGCTTGATACATTCCCTGGGCATGTCACTTGCAGTGCATGCTGATGCGATGAACGCGATAAAGCACACCAGCTGCTTTGCTAGTCTGACAGCGTCTCATGAGTCTCATTGATCAAGGCAGCAGCGACTCGACAGCCACAGTCGGAAGCCCTTCCCTTTACAATGCACCTCTTTCCTTTCCATGCACGTCCCACTCTGGTGTTCACGGCAATATGCAGCACATGACGCACCCTGTGCGAAACGTTGCTTTGTGTGCTGAGGCTTACTGTCCCTGTCGCTGCGCTGCTTTCACAATCACCAGCTTCCCTGGCTGCGCTGCTTTTTGGGCCGCGCAAGCCCCTTTCAGACACCTTCCTGCCCCTGTAAGCTTAAAAGCTCTGCGCTCTGCGGTGGCCTGTGTTGCCCTGACAGTGGATGGCCACCCTGTGCAGCATCACCTCAGCTTGCAGTGCGTCCCACCCCAGACCACCGCACTGCGTCACATCCCCGATCAAGTTTGCAGGCTTGATGGCTTGATGCCTACGCCCGAGCCTGATGGCTGCTTGCGTCCAGTGGTGATAAGACTGAATGCTCGAATCAATGGGACAGTCTCACAAAGAATCCCAGATCGTTAGGGGACCACTGCAGCAATGCAAATGCTGCATTTGCATCTGCCAGCCCGCATGAGGGCACGGAGCGCACAGGTTGGTCAGCTTGGCAGAGTGAACAGTCAGCACGAATTGTGCTGACAATACTCAGTTGGCAGCGCCCAGCTGGTCTCAAAGAAGCCTTTCGCGTCGAAGTGTACAGCCTTGATCACATCGGTCCTCGCAAGTCACTACCACAGCTGCTCCTGCATCAAAACGCCTGTCTGTTCCATGCGTGCAGAGTTTGCTTTGCACCTCATGCCAGGCCGCGGCGGCCTGCACAATGTTACTCATCTGTGCCACCTCAGAGCGCTGCCTCGGGTCCAGCCCATCATTCAGCAAGTGCCGGACGGTGTGGCCCACCCATAAACCACTGTCAAGCTCGAGCTTTGTTAACAACGCCAGCTTAGCTTTCAAAAGGTAGGGTCGGGTGCACCCCAGCCCACTAGGGTGGCTTTGCAGCCATCAGCCCACAGCTTCCACGGTCAGCCTACGGCCTCATAGGTCAGTTCTTGGCTGTGACCACCTCAGGCCCCACGAGGTCCACGAGCATCTGCGTCTCGTTACTGCCCGGCTTGGTGTAGGTCGCCGAGAACGCCAGAAAGTCAACGTGCCCGTCATCGTACCCCACCGCAAAGCCGGACAGGTGCTCGTCGCCGTTGGTGGCTTGCGGCAGCTGGCCGACCTCGAGGGCAGTGGCTAGGCTGGCGACGCCCGGCTGCTTGGGGTCTGCCGCCATGAAGGATTGCGTGTAGACTGGGCCAGACCTGGAGGGGGCGCCGGCGGGGTAGGCAGCAGGGGTGCATCAGGGAGGCGTACGTCGCTTAAAATTGACAACAGCTGTGCAAGTGGCGGCGCTGGGAGAGTGGCTCTGGCAGAATCAGGCCAAGATGTCAACAGCCTGACAGGCACTTGAGAGCACTGCAGCATCCCCCCTCCCTCGGTCGCAGTCCGGCCCACGCACATGTTCTGCGCGAGGTCGAAGCAGGACAGCGTGCACATGGCATCCAGCACGAAGAACACGCACGGCCGCGTCGGCGACCAGCGCACCGCCTTGACCGCATTCCCCGCGCCCGGCCAGACCAGCGCTGCGGTCGCCAGCGACAGCCCATGCAGCGTGACGGTGCCGTCGTCGTGGCCCGCCAGGAACGCCCATGGCACGACCGGAGACACGTGCAGGCTTGTCACGCAGCTGGGCAACTTGATGCGTCCGCTGCCCTGAAGCGTCGCAACCGCGGTGTGGTCGTGAGCCACGTATTCCTTGGGCGCCGGTGCGAGGCCCGCCCATGAGCCCTTGAGGACGCGTCCACCGTCGGCCGCGACCAGGAAGTGCCGCTGGTTGTGCGGCAGCGCCTGCAGGCTGGAGGACTGCACCACCTGCACAGGGAAGCGCGAGGGCGGGGCACGCAGGAGGTGCGGTTGCCGCTGGCCAACGGCAGCATTTTGGGGGTGTGTACCCCCAAGAGCAGTACGTCACAGAGGGTGAGGGTTGTGGTGACGTTTTGGGCCAGGGCGCGTACGTGATCCATATCCACATAGGTTTCATCAAGCATCGCCTTTTCTGTGGTACAGCGATGGCAGCGCCGCAGCATACGACGTAGCATACCCAGAGACAGTACAGCCTGTTCCCTCAAGAAGCATGGTCTGCTTGCTAGCCAGCCATATTTGCTTGATGCGCTGCCAAGGAAGGCGCAACGTGAGGAGACATGATCACGCCACACCCTGATACATGGACAAAGTACCTGCTAAGCCCTGGCTGCCTGCCTTGCTGCCTGCCATGCTACCTGTCTTGCTGCCTGCCCCACTGCCTGCCTGCCTTCCCATTGCCTGCCTGCCCTGCTGCCCCTCTGCCGCCTGCCCCACTGCCTGCACGGCCTGCGCCGCACTCACCCCTGCCATTATGCTGGACTCGTCGGGCGCCCGCATGGGCCTCAGCGCCGCATGGCCCATGCGCACGTTGGCCGTCACCCTGAGCAGCCTCACTCGGCTCCCCTGCCGCATGCCCAGCTCCGAGTCCAAGGACGCGGCTTCAGCGGCGGACATGCAGTGGACGGTCCATACGGTGACGCTGCCCCAGGCGCTGAGCGTGTACAGGTAGCAGGGCGTTGCTCGGGAGCCTGTCAAGTGGAGAGGGATGGGAAAGGGGTAAGCTTGCTGGCCACAAGAAAACGGTGCACTGAGCGTGTACAGGTAGCAGGGCATGGCTTGGGAGCCTGCCAATTGAACAGGGAGGGAGGAGCGGGGAAAAGGGGGTAACCTTGCTGGAAGTGGTACATTTCACAGGCCTAGGGGGCACCGCAAGGGTGCACAGGACCCCTGCCCGAGCCGGGCAGGACTCGTGGTGTACAGGTGACAGGGCGTGGCTTGGGAGCCTGTCAAAGGAGGAGGAGCGGGGATAGGGGAGCGAGGTGACAACAAGGGAGCAGTGTGTTGAGTGTGGGAAAGATAGCAGGGCATGGCGCGGGAAGCTGCAAAGAAAAGAGGAAGACGGGAAAGCGGCGGAGGGTGCAGCCAAAGCTTGCTTGGAGGTAGCAGGGGCGTGGACAGGCTTGAACCAAGCGCAACCTACCACTCACCCCTGACCACGCGCCTGCATTCCCTCTCATGAAGTCACTTCCCATCAAACACATTTGCTCCTACGCTTCACAACTCCACAAGCAACCCCTAGGTGGCCCCCCAACCACTCAACCCCGATTATAAAATCAAGTATGATGGTAGGTAGCATGTGCCCTCTGCAGTGGCTGGGCAACAGCATAACCCATGTTCACCCGCATTCTGCTCACCCTTGGACTCCTACTCACCCTTAGACACTGCTGCAATCGACACGATGGGCTCCGACCCGCTCGCCAGGTCAGCGCTGCACTCTGTGGTGAAGGCGGGGCGTCGCGTGGTCAGGCGCGTGCCTGCCACCACCTCCTGCGCGTGCCGCCCCTCTGGCTCCTCCAGGTCCCACAGGCACACACCGCCCTCCTCCATGCCTGAGTAGCACAAAGGAAAAGGTGTTATTGAGAGTGTTTCTTTGCGGGTTCAGCGATAAAACGTACATATTGGTAAGCACACACCGCCCTCCTCCATGCCTGAGTAGCACAAAGGAAAAGGTGTTATTGAGAGTGTTTCTTTGCGGGTTCAGCGATAAAACGTACATATTGGTAAGCACACACGGACCTCCACCATGCCTGAGTAGCATAGGGGCCAAGGTCACAGGGTACACACGACAGGCGGCGACGGTGCTTCGCCCAACGCCCAGCACTGTACGTTGCTCTGCTTGTTGCTCTTGCCAGCCGCACCCTCCACCTGGCCACCACAGGGGCCCATCTGACGGCTGGGGATACAGTAAATGTCACCCACACACAAACCAGCAACCCTGCAATACACCCTCGTGAATCTCTCATCAGGGCACCGCCTTGAGCTGGTCTGATCCGGCTGACCGTTGGCAACCCTCAAAGCACCCCACACTTTAGGGAAGCTCTGACTTCAGCAATCTGGCTGCACGCACCTGCAAAGACGATGTTTGTCGCGGGGGAGGGCGCGAAGCCGCAGCAACTGGGCGTTCCCTCGCTGATGAGCACGGCCTTGGGGAACGAGGGCGCCGACAGGTCCCACACGCACATGCAGCCCTTGGTAGCGATTGTGTGGTCCTGAGACAGGGTCGGGGTTTAGCGAGGGTTGAGCGGGGGTTGAGCGGGGGTTTAGCAGGGGTTCAGCGGGGGCAGCAGGGTGCATGTGAGACGCCAGACCCTTGCCCCACTGCAACAACATTGCTCCCTTAACCCCTAAGCCCTCCCAAACCCTTATCGCCTAAACCCTTCTCCTGACAAACCAGTATGCTTCTTCTAACCCTTCACATCCTGTTCCGTCTACCCTGCAACACACACACCTTGAGCAGCCCTGCAGCACCCAGTTGTGCACCCACTGGGCCATATGCAGTCAGCAGCAACGCTGCCCGTCTGCCTTGTTGCTGAATTTCACTCTATACCCCTTCACACACAGTCCACACACCTTGAGCAGC
>JAWZTI010000177.1:0-36477 GCA_039880955.1 Chlamydomonas urium | reverse complement strand
CACACACCTTGAGCAGCACTGCAGCACCCAGTTGTGCCCCCACTGGGCCATATGCAGCCAGCAGCAACGCTGCCCGTCTGCCTTGTTGCTGAATTTCACTCTATACCCCTTCACACACAGTCCACACACCTTGAGCAGCACTGCAGCACCCAGATGTGCCCCCACTGGGCCATATGCAGCCAGCAGCAACGCTGCCCATCTCCCTCTGGTTAATACTTTTTCCACACCCCTTCCCACACAATGCCCACACCTTGAGCAGCTCAGCAGCACCCAGCTGTGCCCCCACTGGACCATAAGCAGCCAGCAGCAACGCTGCCCGTCTCACTTGTGCCTTCATCTTATTCACACCCCTCCCCTTCCCACACCATTCACACACCTTGAGCAGCTCTGCAGCACCAAGTTGTGCCCCCACTGGGCCGTAAGCAGCCAGCACCAGCGGGTCCCCTCCCGCAGGCACGAACGCGAGGCTGTTGACTGGCCGGTGCACCAGCAGGCCCTCGTGGGCCAGGGGCACGATGCCTGAGCTCATGCCCTTGCCACCTGTAGGGTCCGAATGCATGGTGATCTTCTTGCTGTCTGCAAGGCGAGGCAGGGAGGAGCAGGGAAAAACACGTATGGCATGAGCAGCAACAGCAGCAGCAGCAGCAGGAGCGGCAGCAGCAACACAAGCAACAACCTCAATCACAGCATCATGAAGAAAGTCAGTTGTGGTTCTGTTGCCTGACAACGGCACAACGGTCGAATAGCGTCTAGGTGTCAGGTCAACTTCCCGATGTGCCGTCTGACTTGTTACTGACCCCACCCTACCGCCTGCCTGAACATGCCCCACCCACCCACCCCCCACACTTCAACGCACGCACTTGGCGCTATGCCCAGCGCCGCCAGCACGATGGGACCGGCCCACTGCATGAAGGCGTTCAGCTTGAGCTCCATGCCAGGCTCCATCTGAGTTATGCGCGTCATCGCGGCGGTTGCCCTCACCACCTCGGGCGGCGGCGCCTGGGCCTTAGAGCCGGGGGCCGGGGTGGCGACGGAGCTGGCCTGCACCTCGCTGTCCGTCATCTGATTGCGATCCTCGGGGGCCTGGCTGGCGTATGCCTGAGTCTCGATCTATGGGGCCAGGAACAAGTCAGGGAGGTTGTCTGACGGTGTTGTGGGGGCCTGGTTGGCGTAGGCCTGGGTCTCAACCTGTGGGGGCAGTAGCAAGTAGTGAATAAGATTGTGTGATCATGTTGTGGGGGCCTGGCTGGCATAGGCCTGGGTCTCAATCTGTGGGGGAAGGAACAAAACAGTCAGTGAGAGTGGCAAAAGGTGCTTCAATCCTAGGCTGGCGTTTGTCTGATTGTCAATCTGCGGGAGTTGGAGCAACAGGTCTTCGTGGTAATAGCCAGCGGTCCTCGGGGGCCTGGCTGGCGTAGGCCTGGGTCTCAATCTGTGGGAGAAGGAATAATAAGTCAGTGAGATCATCTTATGATTCTCTGGGGCGTGGCTGGCATAGGCCTGGGTCTCAATCTGGGGAAGGGGGGAACAAACAGTGAAGAAGTTTGTCTCAAGGTGTTGTGGGGGCCTGGCTGGCATAGGCCTGGGTCTCAATCCCGGGAGGGGGGGAACAAACAGTGAAGAAGTTTGTCTCAAGGTGTTGTGGGGGCCTGGCTGGCGTAGGCCTGGTCCCGATCTGTGTTTGAAGGAACGAACAGTCAGTGAGAGTGGCTGAAGGTGGTCGGATGCTTGAGGGAGAAAGGTCAGCGGTGCTTTGGCGCTTGGCTGGCATACACCAGGGCTTCAAATTTGTGGAGGTGGGAGCAAGCACGCAGTGAGTTTGGCCACCACCGCCCAGCATCACCGCACTGCAGACTGCCCAGCTAACAGTGGCGCAGTGAAACCAGCAGCAGCCTCATCAGTGCAGGACTTCCACCGTGGTGTCCTGGCGCTTGGCTGGCATATGCCTGGGTCTCAATCTGTGGGGAAGGAATGTGGGACTAGTGGCGGTGCTTTGGTTGCAGGGCCCCAGCAGCTTCCTCTGCGGCATGCCCTGGCACCCCTCCTGTTGCTCGTGTGACGCAGTTCACGCGCCCTAGCAAGGGAGGCCCCCCAGCCTTCCTTCAGTCGTGTCACAAATTTTCATTTCAGACCACTCAGTTGCCCTGCTGGCACGACTGCACCTGCTTCCTGCTGCCCTCACCCGCACACCTTGACCACCCGCCGCCGTTGCGTTGTCTACTGTCTGCACAGTCGCAGCTGGATTAGGCTGCCCCACTCAGCCCAGCAGCCCAACAAGCTCCTCTGTCAAACCGCCGCCCTCCTCCGCACAGTCCACCAGCCTTTCTGGCCTTGCACCGCCCTCAACCCCTCGCTCACGCATCCCTCATCCTTTGCATCCCCTCCCCACCTCGTCAGTCTGACACTCCTCCTCCTTGGCATCATCGTTCGTCTGCGCCGTCGCCACCTTCTTGCCCGCGTAGATGCTGCGGCCCATGTTGTACAAGTCGTACTCTGAAAGTGACTGAAGGATAAGAAGCTCGTCCACCACAACCTCCTGCAGCTCGAGCTGTGAAGGGGGTGAGGAGGTAAAGGATGGAGGGGAGGGGAAGGGGAGGGCCAGCAGGGTTGATGGGGAATGGCGGTAGCAGGGGTTGATGGGGGGTGGGGGCAGCAGGGGTTGACGGGGTTGCGTGGGCGGCAGAGGGGTTGACGGGTGATGGTGCAAAGAGGCTGCAGCATGCCAGGCTGAGGTGGTAGGTGAGGCTGTTTGTGATCATCCTGCCAGCCCAAAGAAACCACTTGGTGCCGTCAACAACACGTCTATGGAAGATGACACAATGTTCCACCCTGTCCACCTTGGGGAGGCTTTGCAAGTGCCACCCGCACCCTTATCCCAACGTGGGCGCGTAGCTGTTGGGCCCGATGCATAGGGCCCCCTCTCCAAGGCGAACGCGCAGCTGTACATCCCGACTGAGCTGACCTCTGATGCTCAACCGCCCACCCGCCCACTTTGACAACCCACACGCTCAACAAAGTATCCCCCCGTCCATCTGGGAAGACTTGTTCATGGCCGGCGCCACCTGGACCGCTCAGCAGACCTCTCAAGTGCAACCGCCCACCCGCCCACCTTGGGAAGTTCCGCAATAATCGCCCCCCACCCTGTCCACTGAGCAGGCTCATCTGGTGCAGTCACCCCTTTCTCAATCCCAGAGGGTGTTGCAAGTGCCACCCCAACCTGCCCACCCAGCAGGCCACTGAAGCTCAACCGCCCACCTGCTCACTTTGACCGCCCACCCACCCACCTTTGGAAACTTCTTCAGTGATGCCGCCAGCCGCTTCCTCGCCACCTTGCGCTGCGCATCTGTCAGCGGCGGCGCGGCCGGTATATCCACCGCCCTGGGCGGCACATATGGAGCTGCCCCCCCACCGCCGCCGCCGCCTCCCAACCCAAGGCCCCCTCTACTTGACGGCCTCACTGCAGGCGAGGCAGGGCTGGGTTCATCTTTGACTGCGCTGGCTGCCAGCATGGACTTGGGCAGCACGTCGTAGTCATTCTCCTCCTGGTGTCATGCAGGCATACCAACGGGAGTAAGGGGACCATGGCGCGTTTCAGCAGATGGTGTGTTGGAGCTTGCTGTGTAGCATGCACATGTGGCGAGTGGGAAAGAGCAGTGCACGCAATGGGCTGCTGCAGCTGACCAGCGCCCAGCATTGAGCCAGGGAAGTGACCAGTGCCAGCGTGGCGGGGGTTGCATGGCATGCGCGAGTGACGCGCATGCCAGGTGGTGTGGTGCTGCAGCTGTTAGCCAACCTCACTTCGAAGTCCTCGTCATAGTTCTCGAAATCCTCGTCGCCATATTCTTCATCGGACATGCTGTCACCGCTAACAGCAGAGCCCCTGTTGCTGTCGCTGGTATTCCGCTGCAGGGACGCGGGGGGTGAGCGTCAAAGAAGAAGCAGGTGTGCAAGAGCTAGTGAAGTTCGTTACAAACGTCTTGCGCGGGCGTGACGCTGGAAGCCCCATGCACTTGCCTGCGATCCCAACGCCCACACTCTAAGGGTCAACCGTTCTGTCTGGTCAGGACGCATGACAAGTAGCACTTGCAGCTAGCTCTGTGTCCAGAAGATGTTGAACGTTTCCATAGTCAACAATACTGTCCAGCTGGCAGCCTGCCACAGGAATCATCTGCAGTGCATCCGAGGCAGTGCATGGATGACGCGCACGCTGCAACACTTCTATGCAGCTGGTGGCCTGCCACTGGAATCACTTGCATCAGCGCATGGACTGCATGGAGGATGTGTACACAGCCATGACTGTCCAGTGGGCAACTCACCAGCAGCAAGATTTGCAGCAACATCTGAATGACATGGAAGAGATGTGAGCACAGAGATGACTCAGCAGAGGGAGTATAGTGTGCACTGGTTGCAGCGAAAGGGTGAAGGCATCACCTCAACCACCGTCCACCATGGCTCGGTATCATTGTCAGAATGGGATGATCAACGTTACATGGGAAACAAGGCTCTCAAAAAAGTCGGGAAATTCTGTCCGCCAGGGTGGGTAGGACCGCAAAGATGATGGAAGATATTGAAACAAGTCTGCGCCAACAGGCACCACAAGTGGTTTTCAGCAAAATCTGTCTTTCCACAACGCAAAGCGAAGTGCAAGACTACACTCCTCTCCCTGAGTCACGCTCTCCAAATGAATTCGCTCATAAACAATTGCTGGCATTTCTGTAGAGTTGTTCTTGGGAGGAAGCCAGGCATTCAGGAAAAGGCGCTCAGAACAAGGCACTGCCCTTGACAGCCTCCACCAGCACCAGACCCAGGAAGCCGATCTGGGCAATACGGCCGTGCACCAGCTCCAGGTTAGGGGTGAAGGGGCCGAAGGACTTTGAGTCAACCTGAGCACAGCAGTAAGAGCATGCACCGCGTCAATGAGTAAGCAACAGGGACATTCAGCAAGGCTATACAACTTTGATGACCCGCGCTGCACTTGCAACAATGTTATTCAGCTGAGCTTGGCCATTCACATCTAGCCACATCCCCTGAGCTGTGTGTGCTTCTGTACAAAGCGCCCCACCTCAGCGTTGGACAGCAGCTTGGGGGCCAGGGTGGCTAGGGTGGTCAGAGCTACAACCATGCCAAAGCCCAGGACAGCACCGCCCAGAGGCTTCTCCACCAGCTCCAGGTCCACATAGCGGCCAGCAACCTGGCTCCACACACCCTGGTTTGTGGTCAACTCGGAGATTAGGGCGGCGACGAAGCCCAGCATAGCAGCACGACCGTTGATGGCCTCAGTGATAGGGTTCAGGACCTGGAAGCTCTGCACACTGCTGGAGGTGCTGGCGCCAGCAGCCACAGGCACGGGCTCAGGGGTGGGGGTGGAGGTGGAGGGGCCCTATAGCATGCAGCAGAAGGGGGAGGGGGAACAGCTTAGAGCTAGGTTTCGAGGGCACGCGCACAGGTGGTGACACCCAGAGAATGAGGCTGAGGCCAAGGTCCAAAGAGTAAGGCCCAGGTCCAAAGCACGAGCGAGCGCTGTGCTAGCAAGCAGGCGCCGCTGCTACGCAGCCCACCTCGTTCTCAGTGGCACGGGCGCGGATGGACACGCGAGCAGGCAGAGCTGCGCGGGGCAGGGGAGCTGCGGCACGGGCGCCAGCAGCGGTGCGTAGGGAGGTGCGGGCGGCCAAGGCAGACATCTTGGTGTTGGATTGTTGAAGGGGGAGGTACGAGGGCAACCGAGATGGCTGATTCAACGTTAGACCGTATGCGGGGCGCGCCTTAAGTAGCATCGGCGGGAATCCGTGGCCACTCGTGTGGCCCCTGGTTTCTGGCGATGTGTGGCTGCAGGCCAGGCCGGTCCTGCAATCAAATACGTGTCTCTGCGTGGCTTCTGCGCTAGGAGCCGTTCATTCGTGCAAAAGCGTATCGAGGGTTCGTGTTGCTGCACAGTGGTGGCATGCAAGCTGGAAGGTGGCAGGCATAGAGGCGACGTCTCGTCCCACAGCTGTGAAGTAGGGTTGCTGTGTCAACGTAGCAGTTACGGGTTGCTGGCCAAGCAACGTGGGTTGCAGCCACTTCTCAAGATGTGCTGTATGCGTGCCCAGGTACCTCGTATGTTCTGTCCATGTCTCCAGTACTCACAGCATGCAAGCAAATGCTCATCGCAATGGATTTCAATCTGAGTTGTGTTTCTCCAGCAGCGCGTCCATGCACCTGGTTCAACCACGGTGACACCAGACAGCATCCTCAGCATCCCATTCCTTATACCTCCTGCCGAGATTTCCTGATCTAAGCGAATGTAGCAATGAGCGCCTCGTTGAGGTTGAGCCCTAGTAACTGTTGCCAACAGGTAGTCAGGCAGGCAGCTTATGACGTTTTGTGTGGTACCAGGTGCGCCATGCCCGAACGCTTGTAGCCATCATTCAGGCAAGTGCGACTGAGCCGCACCTGCTGCGCCCCCTGGCCATGGGTTGCTGCCAGCCCGTACCCTCATGGCCTGCCCTCACGTTCATTACCCCACAATCCGCAGTCCAATATTCAAGCAGCCCAGCCGGTTCAGCCCACCACAGCCACCAACACTTCTGTTGGCTTTGAGGCTCAGCTCAGTGTTCTTGCATCCCTCGTGGCCCCACCGAGGCAATTGCTTCCAAGATCACTGCACCTCAACCCACTGTTCCCAGTCCAGCCATTACGAACCCTCGCATGCCCCAGTCGGTTGGCGGGGCCCTGGGCGGGGAGGCCAACAAGCAGAGTCAAGCCCGAAGCATCTCGCTGCAAGATTATGTAATTTCAGGTGACTGAAGGGCCAGGCTTCACGAGTGACCATGCCATTGCCGTCCTTGGGACCCTCCAGGTGAAGGCATGGCGGTTAGACCCGAGTAAGCGCTCAGTCCTGCAACATATGTTGCATTGAATGGCCGCACAAGTGCCCACTCAGCAGATGAGATTTGATGTCTGCACCTGCACTTCTTGCGCGTGAAGAGCTGCATGCATGGCACCTGTAGCTTGTGGCTTTCAACATGATTGCTTACCTCTTATCGCATGGCCTCCACGCCCGCCCTAGTCCACTGAGTTTCACCTGCCTGTTGAAGTAGGGTTTTCTGCCCCCTCCCCCCGACGTGCATGCAACTCACATGGCCGGTCGCAATCAGCTTCACGCCGCTTGGCTGACAAATGGTGGTGTGTTGTTAACAGGTTCAGAGCCCTAGGGCACGCCTTGGGGCAACACTCACATGCAGCTATGTAGCTGCTGCTATACCAGCGCATGCACTCAACACGCTTTTGCACAAAGCGGGTGCCTTTAGGTGACGCCCAGCGCGGAAGCCACACGAAGAGACACGTATTTGGTTGCAGGACCGGCCTGGCCTGCAGCCACACATCGCCAGAAACCAGGGGCCACACGAGTGGCCACGGATTCCCGCCGATGCTACTTAAGGCGTGCTCCCGACATCCTGCATTATACCCGCTCAGCCCAGCTCAGTTGCCCTTCGACCTCCCTCTTCTACAATCCAACACCAAGATGTCTGCTCTGGCCGCTCGCACCTCCCTGCGCACCGCTGCTGGCGCCCGTGCCGCAGCTCCCCTGCCCCGCGCACCTGTACCTGCTCGCGTGTCCATCTGCGCCCGCGCCACTGAGAACGAGGTGGGTTGCGTAGCAGCGGCGCCTGCTTGCTCGCTTGTGCTTCGGACCTCGGCCTGATTCTTTGGACCTTGGCCTCAGCCTGATTCTGTGGGCGCCACCCCCTTTGTGAGTGCTCTTGAAACCTGGCCCTGAGCTGTCTCCCTCGTCCCCCTTCTGCTGCATGCTCCACAGGGCCCCTCCACCTCTACCCCCACCCCTGAGCCCGTGCCTGTGGCTGCTGGTGCCAACACCTCTGGCAGTGTGCAGAGCTTCCAGGTCCTGAACCCCATCACTGAGGCCATCAACGGCCGCGCTGCCATGCTGGGCTTCGTCGCCGCCCTGGTCTCTGAGCTGACCACGAACCAGGGTGTGTGGAGCCAGGTTGCTGGCCGTTATGTGGACCTGGAGCTGGTGGAGAAGCCTCTGGGCGGTGCTGTCCTGGGCTTTGGCATGGTTGTAGCTCTGACCACCCTAGCCACCCTGGCCCCCAAGCTGCTGTCCAACGCTGAGGTGGGGCACTTTGTGCAGAAGCACACACAGCTCAGGGGATGTGGCTAGATGTGAATGGCCAAGGTCAGCTGAATAACATTGTTGCAAGTGCAGTGCGGGTCATCAAAGTTTCACAGCCTTACTGAATGTTCCTGTTGCTTACTCATTGACGCGGTGCATGCTCCTACTGCTGTGCTCAGGTTGACTCAAAGTCCTTCGGCCCCTTCACCCCCAACCTGGAGCTGGTGCACGGCCGCATTGCCCAGATCGGCTTCCTGGGTCTGGTGCTGGTGGAGGCTGTCAAGGGCAGTGCCCTGTTCTAAACAGCAACAGCTGTTGCATCTTGCCCTGTACACTTTGTTGGTGATGTGAAGCAGTGGAGTGTGGTAATATTTGCTGAGAGGAGAGTGTGAACTGCACGAATTGTTTGAGCGCCTGTGAGGAGTAATTGCTTGTGGTGCTGTGATGAAGCACAGAGTTATTTTTACCCCAAGAGGGAGAATTTGCGCACAGTTTGTCTGGTTCTTTGCAAAGCGCTGGATTATGCTTGCAATGCTGCTGCTTGTTCAGGGATGTAACATAAATTTTGTACCACCACAACTGCTTTGAAGACTGGTCAAAAGTCACATCACACACACTTACCTTCCTGAGTTGTGAGACGTCGCTCAGTGAGCAGACATGTATGCAGCCTCACCACAGCAATCTTGGGTGCACATGCCAGTTTGTGTGAGTCGGTGAGCAACGCCGTCTCCAACCCTGCCATGCTGTGCATTAGCCCCCACGTGCGACTGTTGCACAGGCTGATGCAGAAGCTGCTGCAAGAAACTTCAGCTTCTTGCAGGAGTGTGTTAAGTCTTCACATTGATCACTGATACTGTATCTCCCTCGGCATATGTTGCGTACATTATGCATGCTGACCTCAGCAACCTGTTCTACTGCTTGCATCATGTGCACGTTTGCAAGTGCTGAAGATGCTCAAATTTGCGGTACTCACAAGGCATTGTTACTTGCATGCTGAAAAATCACAAGGCAAGTATCCGATACTGCAGCAGCAACTAGTGCCGGTCGGAATCAGCAGCCTGGACTACAGTTTTGGAGTTAAAAGAGGGCAAGTGTGGGCGGGGGACAGCGGTGCACCTGCCCTCTGTTCGTGCGCCAGCAGCGTGCAGGCGGTAGCGATGGGCGTCAATGCGCGGCACCTCTGTGTGGTGCTGCTCTTGTCCTTTCTGGCGCTAGTGCTGGGGTGAGCGCGCATGTTTGTCTTCTCGAACCTGCAGTTAGCTGCAATTCGACGCCCCTGACGCTGCCAGCTGCTCACGCGCTACAGGCGGGACTACTATGAGGTGCTACAAGTGCCAAGGACGGCGACGGACGCGCAGATTAAGCGATCTTACCGGAAGATGGCCCTTCAGTACCATCCAGTAAGACAGCTGGTGAAGGGCATGCATGGAGATCAAGGCAGCCATAACTTGTTACCTGGCATCCAGAATCATGGGCTTCCTGTGGAAGGGTGCGTGCATGCTGACGTGCTTGGTGGACAGGTCATGCACTCACACGTGTGCATGCCAACGCTGCTGCGTAGGACAAAGTGACGGGGACTGATCAGGAGAAGGCAGCAGCAGCAAAGAAGTTTGCGGAAATCAACAATGGTAAGCCTAAGCCAAGCAGCCATGCAGGTCACACCCATCCCCGCATGGGCCCCCTTGAGTGCACTCATGCCTACTCATGTGGATTGGCCTGTGCTTCTGTGGTACTGCGTAGCGTACGAGGCGCTGTCAGATGAGGAGAAGCGCCGCATCTACGACGCTCACGGCGAGGAGGGCCTGAAGCAGCACAGCGCGGGCGGCGGCCGCCAGCAACAGGGCGGCTTTGACATGTGGGTACACGCTGCATGCCCTGTAGCCACCGCGTACCCGCAACATGTTCAGTGTGCTGTTGGCACATTCACAACGTGTCCTGGAATGACACATGGTGGTTTTGTAGCGATTGGGCTGTCAGGTGGCGCGATTGTTCAGGTTTCTGATGCCTCTGTGCATGCTGCCGTGCTGCTGCGTGCAAGGATCTCGCTCACCCTTGTTGTGTTGCTGCCTTCTGCTCCTGCCTTCGTACGATACGCAGCTTCAGCCAGTTCTTTGGAGGTGGCTTTGGGGGGCAGGAGGAGGAGCGCACACCCAAGGGACATGACGTGTATGCTGACCTGTACGTCTCACTCAAGGACCTGTACCTGGGCAAGGAGCTCAAGGTATGGAGGTGTGGGACGATGGGTCGCGCTGATCAAGTTTGACCCCTTTCTGGGTGCTTCAGTCAGGTTCAGCTCACACTGTACTTCATGTGTGAAGCGATGGGTTGGCTCAGGGCGCTCCACCGCATAGGCCGCTGCAGCGAGGATGATGTTGGTGACTGTAAGTTTTCACAGTCCAGCGTGCTCGCCTGTATGGTGCCCAGCTTGGTGTGCCGCTTCTCACTCGACCCCTGAGGGACATGCGCTGCTCGTGCTTAGTAAGTGTGGCTGTTCCCTTCTTGGTTGTGAGCAGGTGACGCGCGACAAGGCCGTTATCAAGCCTGCACCCGGCACGCGGCAGTGCAAGTGCAAGATGAAGCTGGTGACGAAGCAGCTGGGGCCCGGCATGTTCCAGCAGTTCCAGCAGCAGGTGGGTTGGCCAGCATTGAACCTCTCAGCTGCGGTTGGTAGCATATTGTGACCATGTGCACCATGTAGGTTTTCCACCTTGAACCGGGGCTGGCGGTTTGTACTTGCTTTGAGCACCTGGGAAGATTGGCTGAGGGCTGTTGTGTGAGAAACAACTTGGTTAACCAGGAACACTTGCCAGCGGTGCTTTTGGCTGCCTAGGGGCGTTTATTACCGCAAGTCATTTGTGTGATGATGCGCTATGCGTCCTACGTGTGGTCATCCGAGAGGCACCACCACACTGCTGGCTCTCCATGGCTGTCCCTGCAGGTGTGCGAGCAGTGTCCCAACGTCAAGCTGGAGCGCGAGGCGGAGATGCTGACCGTCCATGTAGAGCCAGGCATGCAGCCCGGACAGGTAGGTTTGGCACCATGGCATCACACCTGAGGCACAGCTTGGATCATTGCAGATGAATATGCAGCAAACAGTGGCCCCAGTGGAGGTCATTGCTGCACTCTGTAGATGCCAATTGTTATTCTTCCGCTGCCACTGCTATGCTTCCACACCCGCCAAAAGCCGCAGTGCTGAGACGCTGCCGCTGCGTGCCCTCTTGTCCCCCACCTTCATTGCAGCTCATCACGTTCTTTGAGGAAGGCGAGCCCATTGTCGACGGAGAGCCCGGTGACTTGAAGTTCATGATCCGTCCGCTGCCTGACTCCCGCTGGGAGCGCCGCGGTGATGATCTGCTGATCAACGAGACCATCTCGCTGGTGGACGCCCTGACGGGCTTCTCCAGGGAGATTGAGCACCTGGACGGCCACAAAGTCCGCGTTGGCGTGGACGTGAGTAGGGGCTGGGGTTGTCAAGGGGCAATGTGGCTGAGGTGTGCAGCGCTGTGTGCGGCTGGGGCGGCAATCGTGACAGCGCTAGCTACTGGCTGCAGGTGTGTTGTTGCATTCCCATGAGCAGCGAAGTTGTTTGCTTGACTCATGTTGGGATGCGGATGGCCTGTTTGCTGAGGGCTGCTTGCTTGTGCCGTGCTGTTGCGATGCCCCCACCCCAGCATGTGACCAAGCCAGGAGACTACCAGTACATCGTGAACGAGGGCATGCCCGTGCACAACAGCGCCAGCCGCGGTCACCTGTTCGTGCATTACTTCATCGACTTCCCCAAGTCATTGACCGAGGCACAGAAGCACACCATCCGCGAGCTGTTTGCCGCTGCAGCTGCCTAGTAGAAGTCGTGTGTATTCATGTTAGCGTTTCAGCTTCTGTAATGGTGGGAGCTTGCTGGAAACTGGTCTGATCATCGCCACTGTGCACCAAAATCATCTTGGTTTTGGTGTCACCACACCCCAACTGCCAGGGGTCTGACGGGCCTTGCGTGCAGCTAGATGGATCATCACAGGCGGCCGTCGGCGGAAGCGTGTAGCACGTAGCGGAATGCAGGCCAGGGCGGAGCTGGAGGCCCTTCACGCCAGCGCCACCGAGGTCCAGGTCCGCACGGCAGAAAAGCTTGGCTCTCACGATGCCTCAAGCTACAAGCTGGGACGCCTGCTGATCACAAGCGTATCGCTGAAGGACTCAGGGCTGCGAGGGTGCGACGTGCGCGTGGTATTGGGTAACGTGCGCTGGGTGACGGGCACGCCAGCTCACGGAGCACCTGCATGACTGCATGCGCGCAGCGGCAAGGGCGTGTTGCTGGATGGCCAGGCCGAGTACGTTCCGGACCCAGAGGCGGCAGAGGAGATGAAGGGGCTAGGGCTACCTGTTGCATTTGGCTCCACCAAGGTAGCATGCAGGGCGAGGGTCATGCATGACATGCGCTCTGGTAACAGGGAACTGGCTCTCAAGGACAGTGCCGCTTGGTGCCATACGATGCATGCAGGCGCCGTCCAAGGCTGGCCACCACCAGCATAAGAAGCTGGACAAAAGCAACTTATCGGCAACAGGTGTGCTGCAAGGAAGTGCACCGCGTGCATCAGCATCCACATCACTATTGATAGTGGCTCAGCAGCGCATGTTTGCCTGTGGCTGTTGCAAAGCAGGGGCACAAGGGAAAGGCGGTGCAAAAGGCCGCTCGCAAACAGCAGCAGTGACCACACCAGATGCTGCGTCCACACTGCCCAGCGACAGCTGCGAGAGCATGGCTGCGTCAGGCCAGATCAGGAGTGATGCAGCTAATTGCAAACAGCCATCACACCAGCCGGCGGAGGACATCTTCCAGGACCCAGCTGTGCTGCAAGCTGCAGTGCGGAAGCAGCCCCAGCAGTCGCATGCAGCACAGCCGAGCGGGGCGTTGCATGCTGGGCCGCAGGTGCATGCATACCAACGGCATGGCCACGACGCCCCACACCCTTCACACCACCACCAGCACCACCAGCCACTTCACCCGCAACTGCCGCTGCATGTGCAGCAGCAGCAGCACCCTTATCTGCACCCACACCCACACCCTCACCCTCAAGCCCTGCCCCAGCAGCAGCCCGTGGTTGCGCTGCAGCCTGCCAGCCTGGTGCAGGCTGTGCACTTCCTGAATGCGTACGGCTTCAACCTGCCCCTTGTTTGGCATGCAATGGGCATTCCCATGACCCCCGCGACCTGCACCCCAGCAGACATCTGGGCTGCGGCACAGGTGGCGAGGGCACCGCCAGAGCTGGTGCACCGCGCCCTTGCGCTGCCCCACCAGGCTGCAGCTGCAGACCCCGCTCAGGCCTCAGGGCCAGGCGCTGCTGCCGTCGCACAGCCAGGCCAGGCGCGGGGGGCGGTGTCATCCACGGCAGGTCCCATCAGCTGTGCGGCACTGGAGCAGCGCTTGACGAGCTTGAATCTGGATGAGCGACCTGCGCAGCAGCAGCAGCAGCAGCAGCAGCAGGGGGGCCTGGTGGCCCAGCCCCCATCTCACCAACTAGGCACAGCTAATCACAGCCCCATGGCTGCAGCTGGGGCGTGGCAGGTGCCCATGCACATACCGCCAGGCACACAGGGGCTCGTGAGAATGGACAGCCCCTGGCAGCAGGAGTACGATCCTTCGACGAGCTGCTTTTACTACTTCAACGTGGCGGCTCAGGTGACGCAGTGGGAAGTGCCCCGGGACGGGTACCGGCCGCGCATGATGAGCGTGCCAGTGGCGGAGCTGGGAGTCCCGCAGCACCCGGGGCTTGTGCAGCAGCAGCAGCAGCACCTGCAGCCACAGGCGCATGGTCAGCCGCCGCAGCAGGTGCAGGGTCAGCAGCACTCGCCTGCGCAGGGGCCAGCGCAGCAACACAAGCAGCGGTCGCCCGCCCACCACCAACACCAGCCCGCGCCGACAAACGGGCGGAACGGCCACGGTCATGGCAAGGGCTTGGGCGCGAATGGCAAGCACCCTGCGCAGCCCAACCCCAACCACACGTGGCAGCAGCTGGAGCTGCTGCAGAAAGCCACGGACAGCCTGGATGGCTATGCGTCGCCCTGCCCAGAGGGTGAGGAGCAGGAACGCGTGGAGGTTGACCCAGCGACGGCGGCGTTTGTGCGCAGCATCCTGCCGCGAAACATGGCCAAGTACTGGCTGCAGCGGTACAGCCTGTTCAGCAAGTACGACGACGGCATCAAGATGGACACAGAAGGCTGGTGAGAACAGGCTGGCTTGGGAAGGGGGCTGCTAGCATGAGCAAGGAGAAGCTATATTGTCCACCGGCGCTCTAGGCGCAGGTACAGATGCGCTTTTGGGGATCTCAGGGTGATCAGGCACCTAGTTGCAGATTGTTGGGGTTTATAGTCATGACAGGGCCTACCTGCACAAGGGGCTGCTGGCTTAACCTTGCTGCTGGGTGTCGGGATGCTGAACATGTGCTGGATCGGTGCGCTCATGGACTGTTTGCGCACCCTGCTGACTGCGCTGTGTGTACTGCCGCTGCTGTATTGGCACTGCGTGGTTGCAGGTACTCAGTGACACCAGAGGTGCTGGCGCTGCACCAGGCCAGCATGTGCAAGCGCTACGGCAATGGCCACGTCGTCGCGGACGCAATGGCAGGGTGCGGCGGCAACGTTATCCAGATGGCAATGGTGAGCACGCATGCTGCAGGGCAGCGGTCTTGATCGAGTGAGCAGGGGCTGCATATGCTGTGGGTTCACTTGCAAGGGGCAGCAACCAAGTACTTTGCTTGAATGGCGCAAGATGCCACAGGGCACATCTATACGGCGTGCGCGTGCGCCCCCTGCCAACACTGCGCTTCCTGCCAATGCTGTGCCTCTGCCGCAGGTGTTCCCCCAAGTGCTGGGCGTGGAGATCACGCAGCGCCGCTGCACAATGGCGCAGCACAACGCATCCCTGTACGGCGTTGCCCAGCGGGTCAACATGCTGTGCGCTGACTTTTTCGCCGTCGCGCCGACGATGCTGGCGGATGCCATCTTCGTCTCGCCGCCGTGGGGCGGCCCCACGTATCAGTACTGCGAGTCATTTGATGTCCTGTCTAGCATGATTGGCGGGCAGCGCAGCGTGAAGGAGCTGCTGGTGGTGTGTCTGGGGGTTGTGAAGCGGACCTGGGGTAAGCGGGCGGCAGGGCGTGGCGCCGGTACCGAGGCGGAGCAGCAGCTGCAGGCTGAGGAGCCGAGGGCGGACGGGCAGGACGAGGGGGCTGGCGTTGTGTCGCTGTTCCTGCCTCGCAATACAGACCTGCAGCAGCTGGAGACGCTTGTGCCTCAGGGCTCCATCTGGCTTGTAGAGCGCAATTTTGTCAATGGCAAACTGAAGGGGATCACTGCCTACTGCTTCTAAGCGCACCGGTGCTACCGGGTTGTGCCTGTTGGCGAAGCTTTCTTTGCAGAATCATCAAATGAGTTGCAGAGTTACAGAACGACTTATGGCAGCGCCTGTGCTGGGCGCAGCCTACATATTTTTTAGCTATGTTGACCGCTAGTAATAATTTCTTCACGGCATGCATGGCCTTTCATGTAACCAAGGCAACAGCCACCAGGCAGGGGCCAGTCCCTGCTGTATCAGGCAGCTGTTGTTACAAAATGGGTCTGTCCACACCTACCTGTCAGACATGGTGCCGCACAGCCCGGCCTCGTGCGCGCTGCATGCGCAATGGTTGAGGGCCCAGGATGCACAAACAACGGACGCAAGGCTCGACACCACATCGGCAAGCGCGTGCTGGGCGTGAATGGCCATGAAGGCAGCAAGGTGGCCAGCGCAGTGCGACAGCGCTGCCTCATTGATGTCCTGACTCTTGGCAAGGAGCTGTGGCTAGTGTTTGACGAGCCAACAGCTCTGCATGGAAGCCAAGGTGTTGACGAGCCCTCAAACAATGCTGGGCTTGGCAGCCCAAGTGCAATCAGAAGCAGAAGCGGCAGTGGCAGCGGCAATGCAGGTGATCTTTGCACAACTAGCTGCAGTGGCAGGCGTGGCAACACCGAGACGGCTGTGCGCCTCCATTTTGGGATGAATGGCTCGCTGCATGTGGACGCTTCGGAGCCACGCTTCTCCGGCGCCACCCTAACCCTGGGCCTGGTCTTCGAGGGGGGCCGTAGGCTGCGCGCCTTCCAGAGCACAGCCTGCGTTGAGCCCCGCGCGGCTGCCGTACGCGCCAAGCATGAGGACGGGGCTGGCAGGGACGTGTGTGCCGAGGACACCGTGTTTGACCACCTGGCCTGTGTCGCCGCGGTGGCCCGCCAGCCGCCCTCAGCCCTGATCTGCGATGTGGTGCTGGATCAGGCCATCTTGCCAGGTGTATGGTGTGGGATGCAAGGCCATGATCACTTGGCTGGGCACTGCTCAGACAGGGAGGCACAGGCCAGGTGATTCCTGATCCGCTCTTCCCAATACATGCCCTGCTTACCCTGCACCGCACTCCCCGATTCAAGCCCTGATAACCCTGATCCACCCTGCCCAATTCAAGCCCTGATTACCATGATTTGCCCTCCTTGACATACGCCCTAATCACCCTGAGCCGCACTCCTGACTCATACCCTGCTGTGTACAGGTGCCGGCAACATCATCAAGGTTGAGTCGCTTCATCGTGCTGGTGTGTGGCCGATGCAACGCTTGGGAACTTTGTCAGCAGCGGCCATAGAGCGCGTTGTAGCTGAGGCAAGTGTTGGGTTCGCCCTCCCTCAGGCTAGGCAGGTGTCTGTGTAGGCCAGCAGCACCATAGCTGGGGATGTGCATTGATGTGCGGCATGGCAGGACTTTGGGTACTATGCTGCTGCAGTTTTCCAGTGGCAGGGGTGTCGTGTAGGTTCGTGCCAACAACAGCAGTCCTCTATAAGACTACAGGCTGGTGCCCATGCCCACTGAAGATACTCTGCACGCTGGCTGCAGGTGCGCACCTACTCACGGGCCTGGCAGCGTGCTGGCAGGGCACCCGCCAAGCGGGTGTATGACCGCACACAGTGTGGTACCTGTAGTGGCAGGGTGTCCATGCAGAAGGCAGGCGGGGCGGGCCACTTGCAGAGGGTCACATTCTGGTGCGAGGCCTGCCAGCCGAGCGGGATGGCGACGCTGCAGCCGGTGCCGCCGGGCGGCGCCGCCGTCAAGCGCCCTGCGGTTGGGATGGCAGAAGGTTCCGGCCAGAGGGCGGCCAGGCCGGCAGGTCTGGCGCCTGCACCTTCACCGGCTGGTGCATGTGCGCAAAGACTTGCTCCTAGCACGGGGCACCCACCAGCAGGGGCACTAGCAAGCAGTCACACGACAAGGCCGTCGGACGGGGCGCCTGCGTTGGCTCCGCCTTGGCCTCAAGGCCCTAGCCTGCCTCAGGCCTGCTGCAATGTCCATGGCCGCCGCAGCTTGCGCCTGAAGCGGGTGCGCAAGACTGGGCACACGGCAGGGCGCCTGTTCTTCTCTTGCCAGGCGTCGGGCTGCAACTTCTTTGCTTGGGCAGATGCAGGCTTCCCACGCTGCAACTGCCAGCAGGCAGTGGCCCCAGGTGCCGCCCGGCCTGCTTCTGTGCTGCGTGTGTCGAAGAAGGAGGGTAGTGGCGGCCGCTGGTTCTTCAGCTGTGGTCAGGGACCCCAGCCGCCCGCCATGGGCAGGCGCCCTAACAGTGATCAGCAGCAGGAACAGGAGTCAGGCCGCCACGGCCGCTGCAACTTCTTTGCGTGGGCCACACCTGCGCATCTTGAACCACTGGGTCCACTTCTCACGCCCCTGCTGTGATCATCTTCGGTTAATGCCAGCTAGGTTTTACTGCCATAAACTAAACCAACGCTCCATGCTTGCTCTGCACCATCATAAAAGTTCTATGTGTATGCGTGCATGAATGCTGCATTTTCTATGGTGCCACACTGCACAATTACACAAATCAGCTATTGCAACTGATATTCACCCACACTTTCCTTGAAAGGGACCAACACTGCATACGCGTTTAGTATAGCTAGAGCAACTGGCAACGTCGCGTCCCTCATCCCCATCTGCGCCTGTCGTTCCGCCTGGGAAGGCGTTTTGTCCAGTGTGAATCGTGCTCTCCGAACAGCAAACATGAGCGCCACCAAGGTAGGCATGCGTGCTTTGCCAACGGGTGCCACTAGTAGCTGCAGCGGCGCGGTCAGGCCCGGTTGGGCGCCAAACTGTGTTCCATCACTTACTCCCTTGTCTTGTCCCACCTGCATGCGTGCGTGCGCCAGCTCAAGCTCATGTCCTCAGACTCGCAGACATTTGAGGTGAGAGGCGGTCCTGAGCGCGCTGGAGCTGAGGGCCATGCTGCAGTGCCATACCACCTTCAAGTGCGCTTGCTAACGTACCGCCTGCGCACCTGCTTGCTCTTGCGCTCGCAGGTCGACGAGGCTGTGGCGCTGGAGAGCCAGGTGCGCGCCGATCTGCATGCATGCAGCACTTGCTGTCCATGAAGGCATAGGCATCCGAACCTGCCCTCATGCTGACACTGGATCTGCACGGACCATGCTTGTCCCTGCAATGCAGACAATCAAGAACATGATTGAGGACACGGTGAGTGGTTGTGCTGTCCGATGCCAAATCAGCGTGGCCACGAGCTCCGCCCTCTCATGGTGGTTCAAACGATGCTGTGCCACGCAGGGCAATGACGAGACCATCCCTTTGCCCAACGTCTCCGGGCGCATCTTGGCAAAGGTGTGGTGCAGGCAAGGCTTCTTGCAGACAGCATTCTCGATTGACGGTGTTTCTCATCCGGTTTGCTTATGCCAAACCCCTGCCTGTGCGGCAGGTGATTGAGTTCTGCAAGTTCCACGTGGAGTCCAACGCGAAGGTGGATGACAGGCCTGCCAAGACTGAGGACGAGATCAAGCAGTGGGACTCGGAGTTTGTCAAGGTTGACCAGACAACACTGTTCGACCTCATCCTGGTAAGCCGCGTGCCTGCATGGCGCCTGTGTGTGTTTTCACGCACTTGGTGAGGCAGTGCCTCCCTTTTCCTTTTGCTCCGGATCGTCAGTTGGGAGTCTCAACTCAGCCACAGCGAAAACTGCCCAAACTGCATAGGATCCGTGAACTTCCAGAGAACGGTCTCTGTCGAGTGAAGATTAAGGAAGTAGAGTTCCAAAACATGTCAGGCGCAACAGACGACAATAGTTGAACTTGCCAGCTTGGGCGTGCCTCCAGCTGGGACCTGGAGATGCTGACTGGCGCTTGTCACCCATACGCTGCTGCCCTGCCTCAGGCGGCAAACTACCTGAACATCAAGGGGCTGCTGGACCTGACGTGCCAGACGGTCGCACAGATGATCAAGGGCAAGACGCCAGAGGAGATCCGCAAGCAGTTCAACATCAAGAACGACTTCACGCCAGAGGAGGAGGAGGAGGTCCGCAGAGAAAACCAGTGGGCCTTTGACTAATATACTCAAAGACAATGAAAGGGTCCACGGGTCATGGCAGGTGGCAGTGCGGGTGTGGATGCGGGGACGCGGGTATGGTGACAGGGTGACTGGCGGAAGGGTGGGGTTGAGACGGTGGTGTGCAGGGCCGGTTCGCGGGTGGCGCCGCGTATAGCGTCTTCTTTGTGTACGAATGCGCTGAGCTTGTTAAATCAGGCAGCTCACAGGGGCTTGACTGTGCTGAGATGCGCATGTGCACGTCAGCAATCAGTGGGGAGGCGCGCTATGGACTGTTGGTCAACCTGTCTTGAGAGCGGCGAGTAAGGAATGAGTGACACAGGCGCTGCTTGGGTTTTTGTGTCTGTGAGGTGCTACTCCATGGTTGGCTGCAATGACGAAAACCGAACGCTGTCACCCTGTACTGCATTGGCACCTTCGGACTGTAACATGGCCAGCGCACCTAGCGCAGGGCCCATCTACACTCCGATAACTCAACAGAGGAACGCTGGACAGTTGCAAAGCGGCAGCGAACAGTTTCACCCTAACCTCCTATGGAGTTGAGTCATGAGTTTGGATGGTGCCTTCAGCCTGCCTGCTGCTCAGCTTTGCGCAAAGTCTCATGCAGCAGCCTTGCCACCAGTCCTACGACTGCTGCGGCCGCTGCTGGTGCTGGTTGCCCTTGCGCCCCTGGCCCTCTTGGCAGGCCGAGCTGCCTCTTCTTCCTGCGGCTCCTGCTTCCCCCCTGGCACCGACTCACCACCCCCCTCCTCCTCCTTGGAAGCCGCCGCCGCTGCGGGCGCCGCCTTGGCACCACCCCTTCTTCTCTTTGCCGCAGGCGCAGGCTTCCCACCATCCTCCTCCTTGACCTCCTCAGCCTTTCTGCCCCGCCGCTTGTTGCCTGCCCGCGCCGCACCATCATTCGTCCCTGCCGCCTCCGCCGCCTGCCGCTGCCTGCGACCGCGCCCTCCTTTCGGCGGTGCTTTCACCTCAGCAGCATCAGCCGCCTTAGCACCGGTACCCTGCTTGCGCTCCTCAGCAGCGTCGCCGCCCTCAGAGGCAGAGGCGTTGGCGTCGCTGCCGCCATCGTCGTCAGTGCCGCCTGCGCCTGCAGCGCCTCGCCCCTTCTTCTTCTTTGGCTTCGCACCACTGGTGGCTTTTCGAACGCCTGCAAGCAACAACCCAGCAGTGACACTGTAATGTCACTCACTCCCTACACTCTGCGCACCACCAGATCAGCATAGCAGCAATGCTATACTGGTGCCAACATGGCTGCCGAGTGGCCGCAGGTTGTAAAAACCATTTCTGTTTATCTCTTCCCGTCTGTTGCTACTTGGGCTGCCGCTGTTGCTTGCTGCTGCTGTTGCTGCTACTCACGCTTGGTGGTTGTGGTGGTGACCTCGACGGCAGTCCTGATGATGAGCGAATGGGGCTGGGTGAGCGTCAGACAGCGCAGCGCAGAGGTCACGCAGACATGGCTGCATCATGCTGAGACGCAGCTCATGCAGGCGAACACATCCCTACAACAACCAGGCAAGAATGCACACTGCTGCTGTTGCTGCTGCTTACTCTGTGAGCTTCTGCAAGGCAGGGACGAACGCAGATGTCCTTGACCCCACCTGGGCAGGTAAAGTTGCAGGCAGGTGTGCTTAGCCAGATCAACATGTTGGTCACAGAACAGCTACCTGCTGGCCAGTCCAGCCGCTTGTTGACACAGCTTGGCTGCCTGCTGAGATGCCTTGCCGAGTGCACTTTATTCAGCCGAGTTATTTGCTTGTCAGTTGCTTCAGGTGCTGGCTAGCAACACCCAACATCCACCACCCACCACCCACCGTTACAAACTCAATCACTTGTCCATTCGCGTCCACCGTCGCCTTCTTCCCTGTCCAGCGGTAGTGGAACAGCCAGGTGGCTGGGAAGCGCGCAGAGTCGGCGTCCACCGACACCGAGTGCTTGATGACGCTGCACAGCGATGAGTGGATGGCCGCCAGCTGCTCTGGCGATAGTGAAAGCACCGTCTGCTCGGGGTGCACCTTGGCCTGGGCATCACCACCACAGCAGCAGCAGCAGCAGCAGCAGCAGCAGCGCGTGTCAGGCAGGTCACACTGGTAGCCCAGCTGCGAAGTATGCTGAGCAAGACCAGTAGCAAGAGTGCAGCCTGCTACGAGCAGTGGCTGGACTGGTCCTTTCAGGTGCCAACTGCAGTGGATGCACTGCCTTGGCTAGTGCCTGGCTATCAGGCTGCTGTTGCATTGGGCGCCAGATGCAATTGTAACGCATCATCGTCGCCCCGGCATGCTGCGCCATACCTGGTACAGCACCTCGTCCGCGACCCAGTTGCCCACACCAGACACCAAGCCCTCCTGCAGGCCACAAGCACACGTGGGCAGAAGATTCGGTAGTCGTGCAAAGTTTGTTTGTGATCCAAATCCTAGTGTCAGGGCAGCACCTGCTAGAGTCATCAATGGACTGCGCCACTAAAGTTTGCCCCCCTGGCACCCCACCACCACAAACACCACTGACCTCATCATATTGCGGCTGAAGATGAGCAAGCCTACTAAACACAAAGCACACCAATAGAGAAGCGGCTCTTATGGAATTATCAAGCTTGCGAGCGTTTGCCAAGCTGAACATCTTCCACTAACACTGACGAGCACCTTCCTGCCCAGACGTCTGCCCTCACCCACCTGGTCCAGCAGCAGCGCCTTTATCTTCAGCGCCTTCTTCCTTGACATGCCCTTGATCGCGGTCTCAAAGTCCTGCAGCGTGGGCATCTCCGTCAAGGCGTCAGGCGCCAGCCGGCTCACGGGCTCGACTGTCCGTGCAGGCTCGGTCTGGGGCCAAGGTGCAGCAGCAAAGGGGCTGGATGTCAACACGCAGCAGGAATACAGTGAGCTTGAAGTATGATATTTGCAGCACAGTGGGGTCATGATGTACCGGCATGAGCTGTGCATGCTGTGTGGCAAGGTCAAAGCCATGGTCATAACAGTCTGACGTTGGTGACCTCCAAGTTCTTCGCATGGCAGATGTAGCAGTGGCCGCGTGTCCCAGCCTCGCTACAAAGTCAGCTGCCGGATAAATGATCAATCAGGGAAGTTCCCCCGCAGCTGCCCCGAAGCTGCTTACCAGCCACTTGACCTTGGCGAACCGGCGGGAGTCGGTGAATGCCAGGCAGGTGCCGTCATCCAACTCAAAGTCCAGCTTCGTGAACCTAGGAGGCCATGCTCCACTCAGGTCAGGGTCAATCCTGTGATAGCAGCATGTTGGAAGTGTGAGGTGCATCAACTTAACGGTCAAGGCCGGCTGTGTGGACGGTGCAAGGGTTCCCTTTGAGCAGTGGATTGACGCTGGGCCTTTTACAGGCAGTGTTGTGAGTGTCATCATAGCGGACACGACTGACAATTCATTGACTCAGAAAGCTGTCTAAGGTCCAGCCCAGCAGTGCCTGGCTGGCATGTCCATGCAGATTTCAGCGTGGCAGCCAAAGCGCACCTATCATACTTCGCTGCCGTCAGGGCGCCGCTTGGCGACTTCAAAATGATGCTTCCAGTCATGCCAAAGTGAAGATATAGGGCAGGCACGCCACCTACGCCCATCTCCAGCCATAGGTGCTTTGCTTTACGGCCTGCTCCTGTGACCCGCTTGCCAATCAGGTTCTTCTGCAGCTCGTCGCATGCGATGCCCTCCACCACCTCTGGGTATGTGATACAGCATGGCAAGTGCATGCTTCAGCAGCTTGCCGTTGGACAGTTGCTTGTGGCAGCACACATGCAGACCATCCAGACCTGGTGCTGTATCCGTGGCCCCAGAGTGTGCCAACAATCACCACTCACTCTCATCCTGCTGCACTGTGGCCTTGACTATGGTCTTGCCCCGACACCAGCGTTCCGCCAGTGCCCTTGCCGCTTCTACCTCCGGCAGCTCTGCAACCAGGCGCAGTTCGGGCGATCCATTGCAAGCACCATATGCCAACTGCCCACAACAACTTGCGATGCACGCTGCCATCGCGTACCTGGCATCGTGCAGCTTGGACTATTTGGTGCTACCTTGACTGGGCCGCCGGTGCTGTGGCTCAGGAGCAACAGCTGCAAATCAAAGGTGTGGCTGCGCACTGTTGCTGCACAACCACATGGAATGAACTCAATTTCGCAGCATGGGCTTACAAAAATTGTGGCAACATTGAACGATGAACCTCACAACAGGCCTGATGCCAGCAGTGTGAGCTTGGGCGCAAGCTGTCGGATCTCCTTGGCGTTGCCGTTGGCCAGGCTGTGCAGCAGCTCTATGTTGCGCTTGGTGGGCTTGTTTGGCGCAAGCCCACACTCCCAGTACCAGTACAATGCATGCGCAGCCTCAACCTGCGTGTGGGCCATTTGCAAGTCGTAGAGGACAGAGGTCACAGTCAAGGCATCAACCAACCGCCACGCACGTATTGTGAGTGTTCAACGCCTGTTTCCCGTTCAACAACCTCACCAGGGAGAAGCGCGGCACATGGTAGTGCATGGTGTCCGGCGTGGTAGCTGGCTCTATGCTCTCAGGCACTCCTCTGCTGCCGGACACAGCCGCAACAACCACGGCGTCTGTGCTGCTGGGTCCGTCAGCCAGCAGGCGCATGCGCGAAGCCTGCAAATGCAGCAGGGTGCCAGCAACACCGCAAGCATGGCAGTGACCGCTCGTCCATAGGCAAGCCACCAGCCGCAGCATGACCAGTTACACATGTTGCAACATCGCCACTGTGTAGTTGTGCACAAGCCATCGTTTGCTTGCCACCACCCACCAGGGTCAGGTCGTCAGGCACAAGCAGCTGCCTGGCACCTTCCTCTGTGGTGCGGCCGTACTCTGTGCGCCAGTGCAGCATGTTATAGTCATCCACAGCTAATAAGACGCGAGGCGTGCTGCCTGCTGTAGCCGATGCAGCAAGCAGCCCGTCCTTGACCGCCAGGCAGGCATCAACGGCCAGGATCGCCTGAATAGGAGCAAATATGCAAAAGAGTGACCAGGGTAAAGCGAATGGTGCAGTAACCTCAGGCAGCAACACTACAGGTGAAACTGCAAAGCGGCGAAACTGCACAGCATGCAGGTGGGAGGGAAGCCTCGCAATTTGCTCTCACACCTGGGATGACTCATACCGCCACGTTCGAGTGGCAGTTGTGCCATACAAACCCCCTTCCCGATGCCCGCCACAACTCACATCGCTGTCCGACTGTAGCCCCTCATTCGCAACATCCAGCAAGCTGCCCTTGCCGAGCGACTTGATGACAGGCGCCGCCGAACTGCTCCCAACGCCAGCACTCGCACTGCCGCTTGCTGCACCGCTGGAGCTGCTGGGAATCAGCGACAGCTGCTTCCCGTGGGCCTGTACCAGCGACCGCAGCACGTACTGCGCTGACTGGATCGTGTCGTACTGCTTGGTGCCCGGGCGCGGTACAAAGTAGCCGCCGCGAGTCAGCGCTGAGGCGCTGGGCACGTACATCACCACCCTGCCACAGGCGCACATGGCAGGCAGCACCAGCAAGGCTTGGTCCCAGGGGCAGAATGCTGTATGTAGTACAGAGTGTCCCCTGGTCCAGCCCACCCGTGCCACTATCAAAATTCACATGATGATGGATGGGTGCACACCAATGCTGGATGCAGCAGACCAAGGGCCAGCTGTCGCAGCTACCAGGCAAAGCCTGCCTGCCGCCCCTCAACACCATCACCCGTGCGCCTGCCACCTCGTCCATGCGCCATCCCCCATGAACCTATCCCAAAGAAACACACATACAGCATGTGTGACACACCCTCTCTTACCAGCCGCTAGACCGCGCCCACTCGACAAGAGCTGCCAGGGCCACAGACTTGCCAGCACCCGTGGGACCCCGCAGCAGCAGCTTGCACCCCGGGTTCTGGACAAACGCCCGCAGGTCCTCCATGCACTGCCGGTGCATGACGGCTGTGTTCCTGCTGGCGGCCACCTCATCCTGTCACAGTAGCAAAATGGGGCGGGATGTTGAGTGGGCAGCGGCAGGGTCTCTGGCATGCTCGCTGCCCAGGGGATGTGGGCAGCCCTGAGCTGCGGAAGCAAATGACGCTGATAGCTGCTCGCAGCATGTGCGGAGCAACAGGGTGGCAGGTGCAGGTGTGGCAGGGGCAAGCCTCATGCCCAGCACTTGCTGAGCACGCCGCCACGCAGTGCTGCTGCCCAACTCATGCACATACAGGGGTCACAATGCTGCATATTGCATGCCAGAATGGCATTCCCATCGCAGCTTCCTGATCCTTACCTCCAGGCCTGGACAGCTACGCCTCACTGACCCTGCTTCCACGGCTGCCCCCTCCGGGCGCAGGGCTTCACGCAGCAGGTTGGCTTGCAGCTTGTAGAATGACCCCACATCCGCGGCCTGCAGCTTGGCAGATGTGCTGGCACAGAGTATGCTACACGCACAGCATTGAGCGCACAGCATGGTGAGGCACATGGAGTTCGCGGATCACTGGTTGCATGCTGCCCGGTGCCTACCTGGGTGGCTTGTCAACTGGTGAGGCATCAGGTGTGGCAGCCGTAGCTGGAGCTGGTTGCTTGCTGGCCTTGGTGCCGGCGGCAGCGTTGGACGCCCATCGGTGCTGCAATTCCAGCGACGCCCCGCTCAGGCTCGCAGAAGCGAGCGATGGCACAATACATCTGAGAAGCAGGCCTGTTTGTTGAAGCATCGCTGCAGCGGGGACTACCGAAGGCGGACATGGGACAGTTTTGTTTGTGTGGGACCGCAGACCTCTCACACAGAGTGGAATTGGGCTTTTGAAAACGTTTTGGCGCATCGCAAATAGCTGAAACAAACCACTATGGGGGACGTGGCATCCACCGACCAGCTGATAGCTCAATTGCTTGCTCAGGAGCGGCCAGCTGCGTATGACGGGTGCTCGGAAGACCAGCACAGCCCGGAGAGCAGCGAAGCCCGTAACAACAAGAGACTACGCCGACGAGACGAGGCACGCAAGCGTAGGTGTTCAGCAGAGGCAGTCATCCTGTGCCAAGGCCAACTGAATCTGGGCTGCAATCATCGCCAACACACAGGCAATGCACCTGCCTGCTGTGTGCTCAGGCTCCCGCAGCAAGAGCGTGGCGACTGGCGAGACCCAGGCTTGCATCTTGCCAGAGCAAAGTCAAGCAGGCAGCAAGCAGGAGAATGCAGGCGGGCACGCTCAGCGGCGGCAGCGGCGTGATACGGGCAAACCAAGGCCAGCAGGCAGGCCGTGGAGCGACCAGGAAGAGTGCCTGTTCCTCCAGGCACTTGAACAGCATGGCCGCAACTGGAAGGTCAGGCTGGGCATGGTATCCGGGCAGGTTCGCTCTGGTCAAACCCACACCACAGTCCTCAGGGCCTGAAGTTTGACACAGTTCAGACAGCCCTTGACGCTGCTGAAGCAAGCGCCTGTGCCTGGCCCTGCGCTGCTGTGATGCCCAGGCGTGCGCTGAGCTGCTGGCCACCAGGGACGCGGATGCCGTCAAGAGCCACGCGCAGCGCCACTTCATCAAGCTGTGCCTGCGTGGCAAGGTGCTGCCTGCCAAGGTTGCCGAGTCGGGCAACGGGTACACGCTGTCGGGCAACCCCCTGGACCCCGTCTCGGCAGGCGCCTTGCAGAACGGCTTCAAGCTTGAGCTGCTTGCAAGTGAGTGCGTTGCTGTGTTCCTGATGCACCCAGATCAGCAGGTTGCACAAAACGTAGTGTTGAGAGTGCCGTGACCCTTGCTTGCGATTGCTGACTGTTTGTAACTGCCTGAACACACCACTGCCTGCCCGCCTGCTGTTTGCTGCTGCTGCTGCTGTCACTGTTGTCAGAGCTGAGTGCAGAAGAGCTGCAAGTGGCCAAGGCAGGCCTCGTCGTGTCAAAGCTGCCAACATCGCTAGGCGGCACAGGCGCTGAGCCCAATCCTCAGGTAAATTTCAGCTCGCATCATGCGTGTTGCATTGGCATGCCTGGCCATCAGAAGACGGCTTTGTAAAGACAGCAGAGCTTGCTGTCAGCTTACTAAGCTGAGTTGAGCCAGCCTGCCCGGCCTTGTGATGGTGTTGCTGACGTCACCTTGCCACGGATTGGCATGGTGTGTACAGGGCAACGACTACGAGCAGAGCAAGGAGGAAGATAGGCCTGGCCTTAGGGAAGGCAAGCGTCCGCCAAGGTCAAGCAAGAGCAGTCGCAAGGCCTCTGCCCCACGTGCAACACCCTCCGCCGCAGCGACGGCTGTTGGTCACGATACACCCCGCGGCAGCAGCGAAGCGGGGCAGGCCAGTGCTCCTGCTGCAGAGCGGGCTCCGCAGCGCACCGACTACGCGCTTGCGCGGCCGAGGCGGCAGCTGGGTCGGCAGCGGCTTGCGCTTGCAGCGACAACCGAGTCCTCGCTACTGGTGCAGCCGCTGGAGTTCATCGGGCAGCCTGGGTCGGGAGCACCCCTGGCGCAGCCATTCCAGCTGACCATCCAAGCCCAGGTGCGGAGGGGCACAGCCAGCTGCGTTCAGGGAGCACAGTCTCGATTGCAACAGTGGCGGCAGGGGCTGATTGGAGGTGTTGTGGCTTGCACTTGAATGCGCTCTGAGCTGAAGACGGGTCTTATTAACTGTGCCTTCTGATAGACCCTCACTCCGTAGTTCTTGTCTTAGGGTGACCTCAGACCTGGTCGTTCGTTGCAACGCACCACTTCTGTACGGCCTTCGAGCGTCGCTCTTGGCTCTCCTCCAGCTGTACACTGCGCTCGCTTGCCTACACAGGCCCTGGCCGTCGCTGACCTGCAAGCCCACCTGGGTGACAATGAGATCATCGGCTTACTGGGTGGCTCTTGGGACGAGGCGGGGCGACACCTCAGCGTGCTGGAGGCGTACCCCTGCCGCTGTGCAGCGGGCAGTGAGGCAGCCAACGCGGTTGAGCTAGACCCTGTTGCTGAGGTGGAGGTGCGGGCAGCGATGGAGGCGACGGGGCAGCGATGTGTGGGCTGGTGAGTGGTCATGCATGTAGAGCAGCCTGGGTGCCCCAGGTGTCAACGCCCATCAGGCAATTGGAGTCAAACGGAGGCAGCAGTTCAGACACTGGCGATGCCTCTATGTAGGCTGGTAATAGCCATGCAGTGTTGCGCCAAGGAAGTGCCACCTGCGGACTAAAGGCATTGCCAGGCGCAAGCAGATGAAATGGCGCAAGCACAGCACAACCCACTCCCTGCCTTCGCCCTGCAGGTATCATTCACACCCTGTCTTTGAGCCGCGACCGTCACAGAAGGACATGGAGAACCAGCGCAATTACCAGGCTCTGTTTCGCGACTCAAACGCCAACGAGCCCTTCGTCGGCCTCATCATCGGTCCCTATGACGTGGCGATGCTGGGGCCAGCCTCTGCCATCACAGGTGAGCTCAGCTCAGCTTAGCGCAACTGCACCAGATTGACCCACAGGGGAAAAAGGCAACAAGGGAATGAGGATCCTTGAAAGCCCCCTGATAAAGGAAGTGATGAAACGTGAGAAGTACAAGGGTGTGTGCTGCCATCGGCATTGCTTTGGTTGTGCTCTGCACAATCACATACAGACAGTGTTCACGCAGCTCTGTTGTAGACCTATAACATGCCTGTGCTGCCTGCACTGTGCATCCTGCGCAGCATTCCTGGTGCAGCAGCGGAGCGGCAGCCTTGTGCCCTATGCGCTGAGGTGCGTGGGCGCCCAGGGCAAGCAGAGCTCTGCAGCCTGCCATGGAGTCAATCAATCCCACCTTGTGCCGCATGCATGACTTGCTGTGCCAAACAGCATCCACATCCAGGCAACAGGAAAGGCGCACTTGCGCTCTTCATGTGCTGTTGCACCCTTGCAGGTACACCCTGGCAGGTGCCTGCCAGCTGTTGGAGCAGGGCCTGGGCTCAAAGCTGGAGACTGTGCTGCAGCTGTTTGATCGCGACCCCTGCAGAGTGGAGCTGTCGCAGCAGTGGCGTCCATTCACCAGCTTGCGGGATGGTCAGCCCTGGGGCCCGCCGTTGACCAGGATGCAAGTGCTGCAGGCGTCGCTGGCGCAGTTCCTGAGAGACGCTTCAGACGTGACACAGGTAGGGCACAAGGGGCGGATTGCAACAGAGTTACTTGGTGAGCTCAGGCAGCGCATCTCGTGCACCGACAGGTGTGAGGCGTGCTTGGTGTGCCTGGGTCCTTTGTGCAGGTGCAGGAGTGGGTTGCGGCTGTGGGCAGGGAGCTGGACAACCGATGGCGCCAGTTGTCATCTGCCTGCAGCAATTCATTACCAGTGCTGTAATGTCCACGTCGGTCCACCTGCCGCATGCATGCCCTGGTGCTGGGCGTGAAAGCGATGCGGCGTGCAGCAGCACTAGCGCTCGCACTCTTGAAACACTTTCTTCTTTAACCCTCAACATCAACGGCACGGCGCATGCCCAACGGCACTCCGCCTGAGATACTGACCGTGCACATGCGGTGAAGCTTTAGGCCGCTTGACCGAATGGGCTGCGCAACCAGCAGTGCCGCCCTGGCTGATGGGCTGCAGCCAGGCGCAGAGTGAGTATGCCCACCACTTGTGTCGGTGCCCTGAAGCAAACTTGGGCCCGCGCAGCGGCACATCCGCTCAGCATTTACGGCTTTTGCTTGCAGGCAACTGACGTTGTCAGCCAAGGCCACCGCGGATGGCGTTGGTGCAACACCTTGTGAAGCACAGCCGCTGTATGCGCTCGCTCAGCCATGCGCGACCGATTCCCAAGGCTGTGCACGCCAGCCTGAAGGCGGAGAGGCGGCTGAAGAGCGGGCATGCGCTGCCAAGCCCGCTCATGCTGCACTGAATTCCTCGACCGACGACTCTGCGCAAGAGAGCGCGACAGTGGACGACTGGGACGAGATGGGCTTTGGCGAATGTGAGACGTCGCAGCTTCTGCTTTGCATGGGGTCACAGTGTCATTGAGGCACGCAAGCAGTTGGGCATGCCATGCACTTGCAGCATCTTGTTGTTGGTCAAAGCTCCTAACCATGCGGCCATGTGGTGTGCTGGCGCAACAGGCACCCGACCGCCACGGCAAAGGAAGCACAGCTTGGTGGAATTAGCACACAAGGTCACGACAGCACCACCTGCCAGCACACTGCGCGAGTCCACAGCGTTGCGCATCGACAAGTGCCATGGGGGGATGTTTATAAACCAATATCTGGTCACAAAGTTCCTGGTCAGTGGCTAAATGGCGCATGGCAACAGCAGCCTTGCATGGGAGCATAGGATGCGCAGGGTGCAGGGTTCCGGAATGCAGCATGGCCAAGCAGCTCATGTGGTCAGGGATGAAGTCTAACCACTCATACTGCCATTGCCCTGGACTGACCCTGCGAATTATCACTCGCCTTGCACAGGGCCGCGGTGCATGTGGCAAGGTGTTCCTATGCCTCAACACATTTGACCTGAAGCTGTACGCAATGAAGGTAAGCCAAACCAGCCAAGCGATTTCCTACTGAGGTGCTGGAGAGACTGTCTGGTAGCGCCGGCAGGACTTGCAGAGACATTGCGGGCTCCCTCCCATTCACTCTCCCGACATGCCCCCAGCACCAGCACTAGCAGCACCTTCCCCTCACCGCCAGCGCAGCCTCAGTTTGCCATCAGCTTGAAATTGATTGCCCCCGGCTCATGCTCCCGCAGGCTGTGCGCAAGTCTGACCTGAGCGTGGCCATGCCAGCGCCATCCGGCACCTGGCGCAGTGACCCCATGGAGGATATTCTGCGCGAGATCTCCATCATGAAGACCATGCAGCACCCCAACATCGTGTCACTCTTTGAGATCATAGACGACCCTGTTGGCAACAAGCTGCTGCTGGTGATGGAGTACATGGACGGAGGGCCGCTGCTGACGCGGGAGGCGCTGGACCGAAGGGAGCGGGTGTCGGAGTGCCTTGCGCGCAGGTGCTTCCGCGACATGATCAAGGTGGGTGGGTGGGTGCTTGGTGTGTGGGGTGGCAGCACGCTGGTGTGGGGTGGACAAGGTTCAGGTCGCCGAACTCATGCTGTCATATGCATAATTACTCCTTTGATCAGCTTAACTGATTGATTGCGTTGGATGTTTGACTGAGTCCGTGTGCGCTTGACTGATTGTTTGCTGCTTCCCTGGCCTCTGTGTGCCTACAGGCCCTGGACTACCTGCACGAGCACCAGGTGGTGCATGGCGACCTGAAGCCCGAAAATGTATTGCTGTCCACAACAGGCTCGGTCAAGCTGTCGGACTTTGGTTGTTCAAAGGTGAGGCCTGTTAACAGCTTGAGGCCTGTTAACAGCTTGAGGCCTGTTAACACGTTGAGGCCTGTTAACACTTTGAGGCCTGTTAACAGCTTGAGGCCTGTTAACGCAACGTTGCGGCAGCAGCCTGGGGACCCGGTATCACGACAAAGCTGCTGCTCATGCTGTGCTCTGATGACGCAAGAAGCATTGTGGCGCTGCAAATGCAGGGTGCACTGATGGCAGCGGGGTTATTTTTGCCAACTACGCCTGCTGGTCCCCTTCCTCCTGCTGCTGAATGCTGCTGTCCTGCACCAGGTGTTTGCCAGCAACGAGTACCTGGACCGCTGCAATGGCACCCCTGCGTTCTTGGCACCCGAGATGATGAAACCCAACAGCAGATATAGGCAAGTGCGATGGGCGCATGCGGTTACGACAGAGGTGGGCAGGCGCTGTGTCCTTGCCTGTATGCACTACCGGTATGTCACAGCCCTGACCGATGGCCTGCTAGTAGGCTGCAGTCAGCACTGTGCACAAGCACACTACTTGTCTGCGCATACCAGCGCTGCTTTCATCTGTGGGTACATGTACTGTGCCTGTCTGTGTTCATCACGTGTGCACGTTGACTCCTGTGGCGCACAACAATGCCACTTCAGTCGCTGACCTGCGCCTGCCGCCACTGGTTTGCCCACCAACCTCGCAGGGGCAGGCCAACAGACGTGTATGCGCTCGGCGCCTGCTTGTACACCCTGGTGTTCGGCCGCATCCCGTTCAGCGCCCCGGATGTGTGCACGCTGTTCCAAGTTGTGCAGCGCGACCCGGTGACGTTCCCTCAAGACGTGCCCATCTCTCCAGCCCTGGAGCACCTGCTTCAGGCCATGCTTGTCAAGGTGAGGGGTGCCTGAGTAGAGCCGGGGTGCTTGGTCTGCATGGCACTCTCTCGTGAGTTGTGCTCTTGAGGGGGGGCAAGGCAGCAAAGGAAAGACGCAAGAGGCACAGCCTGTGCTTGGAGCATCTTGATGCAAATGAGCATCTGGGTCAAGGGGCTTACCCTGCCTGCCAGGCAGTGCCTAGGGAGGCTGGCGTGAACAGCCCGCGGCCTGACCGTGAACGCCACCGCTCCTCTCACCACGTGCCCCGCTATGCAAATATATGCTCTCAACAGGACCCTCGTAAGCGCATCACGCTGGCGGGGCTTGCGCGTCACCCCTGGGTCAGCCTCAACGGCCGCTTCCCATTGAAGCTCGCGCGTGAGCTCAAGCCCGGGGAGACAAACGAGCACCACGATGAGCTGGCGGAGCCTGGGCGCACGTTTGAGGAGCTGAACCCTCAGCCCGACATGCTGCTGACGATTGCGAAGCTGGGAACGATAGAGCACACGTACAAGCAGGGTGACACCATTATGCGCCAGGGCGACAAGGGTGGGTGCAAGTTTGGCTGTCAGGTGGCCGAGGGGAGGGAGGGTGATGCGTCAGGTGCGTAGGGCATGGTAGAGCACGCGTACAAGCAGGGCGACACAATCATGCGCCAGGGCGACAAGGGTGGGTGGCTTGGGGGAGTTGGATGCTAGGTGCTGAGGGCGGGGTGTGCTTTAGGATGCGCACCGGCCTCAGCACTTTGCCTTTTGCAGCAAACAGCTGGCAAGCACAGCCTGCCAGTGTGAGCGTGTGCAGTCTTCACAGGCACATTTAGGAGATGTTGACTTGCTGCATATGATTTCCTGCTCACACCTGTGCTTGGCTCGTGTGGCTTACTGCCGGACGCACCGCAGGCGCGTACATCCTGTACATCACGCGCGGCAGCGTCGACGTCCTGCTCAAGACGACCAAGCCCTTGTCGTCTAAGGCTACGCCCATGACAGCAGCAGAGGGCACGCCCGAAGGCGTCTTGCGCCCGTCCTCAGGAGCCGACATGAGACAGGGCCTGCCGCTGAGCGCCCCCGCCGCAGACCGCCAGTCGCTGAAGAAGGAGGCGTCGCGCGGCAGCCTGCTCCCGCCCGACAATGCTAGCACCTCCTCGGCGGGCGCGCAGTCGCACGCTGGCGCAGCCTCAGCCGCTAGCGGCGCACCCAGCGTGCCGCTCCACCACGGCCCGCAGCAGCGGCGCTCGTCGTCTCAGACGTACAGCCAGGAGGGCCACAACAGCACCGCCAACATGAGCACCGTCACCAGCGTGGCGGACCCCGAGGCACAGCAGGCGGAGTACGACCAGAAGCTGACGCGCGCATGCGCACGGGCGCAGGACTTTGTGCGCGAGCTCCAGATGGCTGCAGGTGAGGCGGATGACTTTGTACGTGAGCGGCAGGCGGCTGCGGGTGAGGCCAGGGGCGCACGATGTTGCGCATGGTGTTGCGGCGTGGTATTGATTGTATGGACGGCGCACGCCTGCACCCACAAGCTAGGGTCTTGCTGGTGTAGCATGGAGGCCTAGCCACTCCTGGGCACTCCTGTGGTTTAGACGCCCCACAACACATGCCTGTGCACATGCCTTGCACTTGCCTCTTCCATGCACATCCATGCACATCCATCCATCCACACAACACATGCCTGTGCACATGCCTTGCACCACATGCCCTGCCATACATGCCTCTTCCATGCCCGCTCTTGCCCTGTGCAGCGGCCTCAACTGGCGCCCAGGCGACGAGCGGCGACCTGCTGCTTGCACACCGTGGCCCCGGATGCTTGGTCGGTGAGATGGCCATGTTTAGCAAAACAGGACAGCGCACGGCGTCTGTGAGGTGCACCACGGCCGTCACCGCCCGCGTTATTTTCAAGGCAAGTGCAATGGGAACGAGAAAGCTAAGTGCAAGGGCTTGCGTGACTTGGTCCCTGCACCTGCGCATACCTGCTGGTTTGAGGCCTTGGGGCCAGGCTGCCCCGCGCTGCTTGAGCGCGGGGGCCTTTCAGCCTCTCTTCCTGTCTTCCTGTGGTTCCCTTCTGTGCCGCTGCTTCCCTTGTTTCACCCCTCCGCCAGTTCTGGTGGCTCCCTTAACCCCCTCTGTCTGAATATCTGCGCTGCTGCCATTGCTTGCTGTGGGTTCGATCCAAGCCAAATGACCATGGTCACCTTTCATAGCAGATTGTTTGTTGACTTCAACTGTTAGGACAGTCTGCTGCAACTGCGCTGGGCTCAATACCGAAAGATGCTCAGTCCTGACCCTGACCCTGACCCTGACCCCGTGCTGACCCACAGGACGAGCTGCAGCGCTTCCTGGACCTGAACCCGGTCGTCAAGGCACAGGTGCGGGAGTACGTGATGCGCCGCCAGGCAGAGTGCAACGTCGTTGACGCGCTCGTCAAGCTGGCCAACGTGCGCGACACTGCAGCGGCGCCGACAGCCACCGCGACCGCTGCTGCCGCCGTCGCCGCAGCGGCGCCGCTCGGCACGAGTGCGCTCAGCTTGCCGCTGCCGCTGCCAGCAGCAATGACGGGGGCGGGTGCAGCGCTGCCTGTACCTCTGCGACCAAGCCCCTTGTCCGCTGCCTCGGGCTCCAGCCGTGTATCATAGGCAGGGTGGAGCCAGCCGCTCCAAACAACCCTAGTTACTTGCCCGGATGCAGAGCTACCTGCACAGGTGTACGGCTGCTACCTGCCCGGAGTGACGCGGACAAGCTCTAATACTGGTCAGGGTTGCCGATTGCCTACGTGCGGCCACCTGAATAGGCACGGGTTTGCTTCAGGCTCTGGTTCCTCAACACATGTTGCAGGCAGCGACAGATCTTTGTATGTGAGGTCCACTCAGCCTGTCCACGCTGGTCGTGGGTCGTGGCCACATCCTGCAGCTGCCTGCTGCTCCAACCTAGCATCCCTGCTGACCATCGGCTGTTGACTTCTCCACACCACTCAGCCCTGCCACCCTGACCCTCAGGGCCGTTGGCCTTGAGTAGGGCATTGCAGGCAATGCGAGGACCATGCAACCCTGACCTCGTCCTGCATGCCTGTAGTTGGCAGTCCTTGACCGATCCCCGTGACGCCCTGGCTTTCATGCCAAGTTGCTCGCACTGGGGCAGCGAGGGCATGCATACCACTGGTTATGATACCACCCTGTGAGGGCCAGTACAGTACAGCACTCTGGGTGCAAGCTGCATGCAGCCATGAAGCACCCAGCTGGCGACCTAGGCGCGCGCGCATTGCGACTCGAGGCTCCCTCATGTCATGCTCACATGCAGCCGCTCCATGGCCGCTGCCTCTGGCGCACCTGCCCAAGGGAGCCTGCCTGGAGCCTGCCTATGGTTGGCCTGCCAATGGCTGTGTTCAATCAGTTCTCTTATAGCACTGTTTGCGCGTTTGGCCTTTCAGCACCTGCCGCCATTTTGCACCATAGCTTCTGCATGTGCATATGCAGCTTTATCAATTATTGGCCACAGCTTGTACAGGCGGACATCTCTGAACTGGTAATGTGATGATACATACATATATATGCATAACCCCCTTGTTCACCGACTTGTAACCACACAGAATAAAGGGTTAGCGGTCAGTTCGGCCTGTAGATGGGGGTACAAGAGAAAGGATGTGGAAGGCCTGGTGGCTCCCGCTGCTGTGTAGGACGAGTGTCTGCTTCATCCACAATGGCTTGTCACACATGCGCTAAGTGTGCTGGTCATGACGATGTGAGCTGCAGGTTGGTCCAGCGAGGCTCCGGCAGGCGCCTGAACACCGCACGGTAGGTGTTGCCCTTGTTTCTCTCCACCTTTTGGCCTTCCTCGCTTGTGTTGGTGAGCAGATTTGCAGCGACGTCCTTCTGCAGCTCCTCGTCGCTGATCAGCTCAAACATGGGGTGGGCCAGCAGCTTGGCC
>JAWZTI010000176.1:0-47233 GCA_039880955.1 Chlamydomonas urium | reverse complement strand
ACAACAGGAGGACCTGAAGGCCCGAAAGATTTTCAAACACGTTGGAGACGCGGGGAGGCAAGTGCTGGAAGGAATATATTCCAACCTGCAGCGCCGGTCATAGCACTCAGCGCAACACCACCATAAGGACCGACGAAGGGCCCAAGTACATGGATACCCAGCCCCGCAGTCCCCTGAGAAACAAGCACAACAGGTCGTGAAATGAGGCTGCTCAGGCCAGCGTACACCCTGAGCACGGCTATGTCACAAAACATAACCAGCAAAATCTGTCCGAACCCCTTCCGGACAACGCAGGTTAAGGGCCCGATCTCACCGGGCTCGGCACAGACTGGCCTGGCCGCAGCACCTGATAACCTGGAGTCCAGCAATAAGAAGCACCGCGTCGACCCATCGCAAATGACGAAGCCCGTTCGCGTGGGAGCCCTGTGTGCGGCCAACATCGTGCGCAAAACAGCGCGCGGCATCAGCCTGGCCGATGGCGTCGGTGAGGCCTGGGCACGCGGCATCGCACCAGCCAGCAGCGCGATGAGCTTGTGCTGCCTTGCCGCTGCTGCAACGCACGAGCACCGGGCCGCAACCGCCCTCTGTCCCTGCCCCTGCAGAGCTGGTGGCCATCGGGTCCCGCTCACTGGAGAAGGCGGAGGAGTTTGTGCAGGAGCTGCAGTCCTTTCTGACACCTGCCTGCAAGGCATACGGCAGCTACGACGAGGTGCTCAACATCCAAGGCCTGGATGCGGTGAGTGGCAGCAACAGGGTGGGCAGCACTCAGCGCAGCAATGCAGCATTCGCTTGAGCATCGCTGGCCCCAGCCAGCCAAACATGGTTTGCCGCCCTGCCCTGCACCCCCGCCCTGCCCCCAGGTCTACATCCCACTGCCCTCTGCTCAGCACGTGGAGTGGGCGCAGAAGGCTGCTGCCAAGGGGCTGCACATTGTGCTGGAGAAGCCCATCGCAGCCACGACCCAGGACCTGCAGGCCATCTTCCAGGCGTGCGAGAAGCACAACGTGCAGCTGATGGACGGCACCATGTGGTAAGCTTACCACAGCTTAAGCTCCACTAGACAGCACAAGCAGTACCTGCGTCTACGCCTGCCACCCTGTTGATGAGGGCCGGTCATTGCAGCCAACCTGTGCAAGGGGCTTTGTGCTTGGGCGCGCATTGTGCGCTTGCTGTGGATGCGAGCGCCCCACACTCCTCCCTGAGCATGCAAGATGCTGTTGTCTGCCCCTGTATGCAGGACGCACAACCCCCGCACGCGCCAGATGGAGTCCATCATCCGGGACACCTCCAAGTTTGGGCCCGTTATGCATGTCAACGCCACCTTCACCTACAACAGTGAGTGAACACAGCCTGCAGCTCTGCCACAGTACCATGTCTGAGCAGCACAAGAGGGGCATGCCTTGGGAGGAAACGCCTCAGCCCAGCGCCGTACCCCAGTCCAGCTAGCTGGCACAAGCTGCTGCTGATGCCTGGAAAAGTCAATAGGTGACCAACAGCTCATGTCATGCACTGTGTGCCGTGCCTCTGGCCCTGGCAGCTGACGACGAGTTCCAGCGCAGCAACATCCGTGCGTTCCCTGAGGCCGACCCCCTGGGCTGCCTGGGCGACCAGGGCTGGTACTGCATCTGCGCTGCCCTGTGGGCCTTCAACTGCGAGCCGCCTGAGATGGTGTGGGCTCACCCAGGTGAGCGGTGTGCACGCATGTGCCATCAGGACATCGATGCTCTTGCAGAGGCATCCTTGACGTTTTCTTGCAGCATGCTGCGCTGCACTCAGCCAATGCTATGTGATGAGCTGAGCTGCAACTGCTGCCCCTGACGCGCGGCTTGCTGTCAACTGTGGCTTGCAGGTGCCACCAGGAACGACAGGGGCGTGCCAATGTACCTGGGCGCCACCATGATCTGGCCTGGCACCCCCAGGCGCCGCGCCGTCATTGCCTGCGGGTGAGAAACCTGTAGCCGAATCTGCCTTATCTGCACGCAATCACAGTCTGGCAAGCTCACGGCTTGCTCAAGACGCTTTCTGACCATGCTGCGCACCTTGCCCCTGCTGTGCATTGCGCGCAGGTTCGATCAGGCCATCACTCAGTGCCTGGACGTAAGTTGCAGTCGCCACATCGCCTGACATGAGCTTGCACTGCACCCTGCAGCTAACATGCCGCTGTTGATTGTGCCGCAGATTGTCAGCCCCAAGGCCAGCGTATACCTGTGCGACTTCCAGATCCCCTTAAAGTAAGATTACGCAGCACTCATTGTCCATCCCACGCATCCGCAACTTGCAGCTGTGCATAACCCATGTCTGCTGGCTGGCCTTGCTGCGTGCGTGCTGCAGTGAGAAGCGCTGCTACTTCATCCACACCCACGACCACAAGTACGCCGAGCTGGAGACTGCTGATGCCACACAGCGTGACGAGATCTGGGTGAGTTGTTGAGGGTGATTAAACACGACCCTTGCTGCTGCCGTGACATTGCAAACGCAACCTGGCATCGTGCTGTTTGCCTGGGTCGTGCCAGCACCTGTGGCCCACAAGTCACGATAATACTGCCCTGCTGTTTCACTGCTGTCCTGCCCGTGTACACATGTCCTGCTACAGGTGGAGGCGCCCCAGCCTCAGGAGACCTATATGTGGGAGGAGTTTGGCACCTGCGTCAGGAACATGCGCGACGCTGGGGCCAAGCCTGACACCAGGTGGATGCAGCTGGCGCGCATGACCCAGCAGACGCTGCTGGCGATCGACCTGAGCTCGCAGAAGGGCCACTGCTGCGTCAAGGTGGCGGACATGACCCCTGTGCACAGCACTTGATCAGCGGGCGGCTATGCAGGGGGTGGCGCCTGCAAACAGGTGCTGGCATTGACCTGAAGGGCTGTTGGCTCCTGAAGCGTGCCGTGTGCCTCTGGACTTGGGAGTTGTTGACCTCCCTGCTCATTTTCGGTGGCATTGCCCGAGCCGGCGCCATCAGTTGCTCAGGGCTGCTTTTGCCGGCGCTGGCATACCATGCCAGTTGTTGAGATTTGTTGTTTTGCTAGGAGCAGGAGTTATGGGTTATGCGTTGTAGCAAAGCTGAGATGTGCATGATGTGGGAGGACCCTTCACCGCAAGCATCAGCGTGTCCTCGGGAAATGCTCGCACTTTTACACCGCAGCAAAAGCTTGCTAATATAGCTGAACAGCGGCTACATCAGCACGCAAACAATCAATGATGATCTGAGAAAGATGCAACAAGGCTATATTGTGTTGCATGAGGCCAAGGATGGGTGGCGGACACGACCCCCCCCCCTGCCATATATTCTTGCATTATAGTAGATGCTCAAGTGCAGCAAACGGTGATATGAACAGTGGGTATTGAGGTTCAGCCTCAGTATGTACGTTATCGTTCCAACACGGCCGTGGCGGCATGTACAACAAGGGAAAGGACCACTTATACCGTTTGAATCTTGTAGGTGCGGATTTCCATGGCGCCCGAGGCAAGGTAGGCTCCATCGGGTGAGACAGCGATGGACTGCACCTCGTCGCGGTGGCCAGGGAGAGTCAGGAAACACTCCCTGCGGCAGGGGGGCATGCAGTTCAACCACCAGCATGATGCTTCGCACCAGCGATGCCACACCAGGCAATCCCACCATAAACTCACCCTGTGCTGATCCTCCAGGCCTTCACCAGCCTATCCTCCCCGCCGCTGAAGATAACTTCACCAGACGGGTGCACAGTAACGCAGTTCACCTGCACACGCGCATGTCCACGGTGGTGAACTGCAGCGCCAGGTCATGCCTCACTTGCTGCAACGTGCAGAGTGGTGCGGCATACCTTGGCATTGTGGCCTATCAACACCTGGGTTGGGACGCCAGCATCGACGTCCCAGGTGAGCACTGTCTCGTCCCAGGACCCAGAAACCAGCTTGTCGTTGCAGTCGGGCACCCAGCATACACATGTGACGTGACTGGTGTGGCCCGTGAGTTTCTTTATACACTCGCAAGTGGCCATGCTCCAGATGCGGATGGTCTTGTCCGCCTGTGTGTGATGTGCATCGCATGCGTGAGGGCGTGCTGTGTTGACAGCAGGTCGGTGCTAGTGCTGCCATACTCTGTGTCACACTCACGGAGGCTGTCGCCAGCATTGAGCTGTCACTGCTGACAGCCAGCGCATAGATGGTGGAGTTGTGTGCCTTGGCAACTGCCAGCTGCTTGCCGGACATGGGGTCCCACCATCGCATCTGTTTGAGCGAGAACAAACGGTGTGAACATGGTGTGAATGGCTGCAGTATCAGCGGTGACAGCAGCAGCAGCCTCATTGAGCAGCAGTGTTGCAAGTGCTCAAGCAGCAACTCACAGTTTCGTCATGTGACACAGAGATGGCCTTGGTGCCATCCTTGTTGACTGCAACACCCCACACTACATTTGAGTGTCCTGCGGGATGTCGGGCGGAGCTTCTAGTCAGTGGTGCTGGTGCGAACGACGGCTGTCAGCACACGTGCCCACCTTGCATCGACCTTCTGGCCTCAGACCTCAGCAGGTCCCACATGATGATGCTCTGAGGGCGGCGCGTGAAAGCAGGCACAGTGTCACCGCCATTCCACATGTGTGACGGTAGAAAATTCCCTGCAGTTTTTGTGGCAAATACCTTGTCTTTTGACGCGGAGAACAGCAGAGTTCCACTGCCGATGAAAGCCAGGTCATGTACCTTGCCCTTGTGCCCCGCAAAAATTGTGCGCAGGTGGCCGCTCGACGGATCCCACAGACGTACTGTGCATGTGGCAGCAAGCAATGCTGGCATAAAAACGATGCTTACCGGCCCAGGCATGATGGGCGGCCAGACCTTAGGTACAAAATAGAAGCCCTTTGCTCACAGGCTCCCTGCTCCCTGACCTTGCCTGTCGAGTCCTGGGAGCCACTTGCAAGCACCGTGGAGTCAGGGCTGAAGGCCAACGCGCTGACAGTGTCAGCACATCCTGTCAGAGCATGCAAGAAGGTCACCTGCAGGTGGGTGGTAAGGCAGGATTGTGGTGGTTGAGTTCATTGCACCAAACGGCGATGCTTGATGCAGCTTTCGCTTGGGCGAGAAGGGAAGCGGCTGCTGCTGCGCGGTGGTTGGTGCTGCAGCCGGGGTCTGTGGCAGCAACAACAGGCAAGCTGCTGAAGCTCTTTGAGCGCACCCCAAGCACTCGCGGCTTCCGCACGGGAGGCGGCGTGGATGGCGCATTCAGGGTGATGTATGCTGCGAGCGAGCCCCCGCTGCTCCTGTCCGTTGCGTACATATTGTCCAGCAGCGGGGAGGGGTGCAACACGGTCGCTGCCATCTGAGCACCGTGTGGTGGTCGTGCGCTTTGTGGGCTAGCTTGTTTGTGGTGAATGGGTTGTGTTAGCGGGCCACTCAGGGCGTTAGCTGGAAGTGCACTCCCTGACCCTAATTTCCAACACATAAGGTAGTTTGCCAAGGTTTACATCGACCGCCAAAGTCTGGCAGACTAATCTGCAGCAAGGACAGCGAGCACACGAAATACCTGATGAAATACTTGGCAAGTACCATGTAAATTCATTGTCCAAGCAGTTGCTCCATGGGTATCCAGTAACTGCCTGTTGCGATCACCAGCCAGCACTAACACCGCTCGCAAGCACCAGCCAGAGTTTGACCACTGCCAGTAGGTTAGTCGCCCACAACCGGCCCTAGCCAAGAGGTTCAAGCCAACGCTCCAGGTGCATCATCGCTGACCTGCTTCAGCTTGGACATGAATGCAGACATGTCCAAGTCCCTTGCATCCCACGACACGCCGCCACCCTCCACAGAAGGCGAAGCCCTGACAGGGCCCGGCACAGTGGGTGCAGTGGCACTGCGGCGCTTGGCCACAGGGAACAGGCTCATCAGCGGCTGAAAGTCACCGCGCTGCTGCAGCTCCTGCTGCACACGCCGCCACACAGCAGCGTCACCTGTGGGGCTCATCTGCTCCCGCAGGCGCTTGCGCATCAGCGCTGTGCGTGCTGCAGAGGTCTGCGCCTCCGCCGCTGCCGCCTGGGAGCTGCCAACAGAGTCGCCCGTGCCGACAACTGCTGCCGCCGCCGTGGCCTGCACGCTCCCAGCGGCATTGTTTGCACACACCGATGCACCCCCTGTCGACGCCTCGCCATCGCCGTCAGCCTCGGATGCTGCAGCCGTCCGGGCCCGTCTCGTCACGCCATCCATCCCCTGGCCTTCGTCATCCGATGCTGCATCCTCCATCACGCAGTCCTCCGCTTCTGACGAGGAGGCGTGGTTGGCGCTGGCAGCTGTGCTGACCATGCCCTGTTTCGCCATGGCCAGGCGCATGGCGGCGTATCGAGGCGTGAAGCGCTCGCGCACGTTCAGGATCGACACCATGTCCCTGACCATGCCCATCTGCATGCAGTGCGTGACAGGGAGGGCTCCAGCACTCAGGACACGATTGGTCAAGTCTTAGAAGGAAAGGAGCAGCCTGGTTTCAGGGCAGGGGCGTCAAAGGGCATACCCTCATTGATGCCCCAGCTAGCATCTCCTGCACGCACATTCCTTGGTACAAGCTAGCACATGGCCAGCCCATTGTCAAGACGGAAGTCCTCACCTTTTGCTCATGGATGAGCTGCTCCACTGCAGCGTTCTCATGCTCCACAGCCAGCGACGGTGTCCCATTGACCTCCAACAACCAAGGGTGCAGGTCCGTGTCAACTAAGTAGTCCAGTCCCAGCAGCTGTGTGGGGCACAATCACAAACAACAAATGCACAGACAATAAGGACAGAGGTCACTTGTGCTGGCAAGTGACCTCAAACAAAGTGCTACATGTTTTTGCTTGTCCTGCCTGCCGCTACCTACCTCAAACGTGCTGCCTGGCAATGCACCTGACGCCTGATTCTGCGCCTGGATGTGCGGCAGGGCTGCGCTGAACACCCATGCAGTGTTGCGCGAGATGCGCTTCCACAATTGCTGATAAGCGGCGTCGCCTGCGCAGCAGCGTGACCAACAGGTTGATCGCACCGCAGAACAGCTTCAGAGACACAATCAAGAGCACTTGCAAAATTGTCATCGTCCCTTTCCGTTGTGCAGCCCCCTCTGTTGCCTGCAGTCAAGCACATGCTGCAGCTACCCAGAAATCCTTACCAAGGTGTTGCTGAAGCTGGTCCAGGTTCCACACCATGCCATCCATGTTCTGGGCATAGTTGGTGACGTGGCCGAGGGCAACGCCGCCCTTGTCAGTGCTCCAGACGTCGCTCGAGTAGCTGCGGCAGCAGCACAAGCCCACAAGCAAGGGTGTGATAAGCAGGTGGATTTGCAGCAAGAAGCGTGTCAAGCAATGCAAGCATTGCAGATTCTCGCACCTGTGTGTGCTGAACAGCACCAGGCCGTTGGTGTGCATGTACACACGCAGAGGGTTGTGACCAGTGACTAGCACCCAAACACGGATCCCAAACTTGCGGCCCTGGATGAGCAGTGGGTTGGCCACGTACTGCTGCGCCTGCACGTACGGCTTTTCGCTCTTGCTGCGGCCCCTGCAGTGGCAACAATCGGCAGGGTGGTGTGGTGGTGTCAGACGTGGCAGGTGCCGCGAAACACGTGCAAATGCTTCAGCAGTCGTGCAGCCGGCAGCATCTGACCATGATGCACGTGAGCCCTGTGCTTACTTGTTTCTTGCTGCCTCCTGAATGGCCTGCTCAGCTGGTAGCAGTTTCAGGCCCTTGCCCAGGTGCTGTGCAGTCTTCAGGATCCACAGCTGCTGTCGGGGGTCGGAATCACTAGCGCTGGTGCTGGCCGGGCTACCATCAGCCCTGGCTGCCGCCTCGCCCCCGCTGCTGCCCGAATCCCTGTCGCTGCTGCCGCAAGAGCCGCCGTTCACGGCCTCTTGCCTTTCGTACGCCTCGCCTGCTGCTGCCATGAACTGGCGCCACGCGTCCAGTTCATCCGGCAGGGAGAAGGTGCGAGGCATGATGTGGAATGCGTCACCGCCAAACGCCTCCTTCAGTGTCAACGACAGCTTGCGCTGCAGGCACACATGTGATCATGCAGCGTAATCAGACCGTCATTAGAGCGAGGAGAGGATGCTGCTGCCAAGTACGGTGGCAACGCCCATGTCAGCAGCAACTGCAAAGTGCACATGCAAAACACTGAAAAACCGCACCTTGCGTGTGACGCTCATCAAGCCTGGCACTGCAGAGATAAGCTGCCCTGGTTTGACTGGCAGTGCTTTCAGGGCTAGCCTTGCGGGAGACCACAGAAGGTCCCAGTCGCTGGGGCGCTGACATCCAAGTGGTCCAGGGATCGGAGCCGCCTGCACATGCAAGGCACAAGCTTTGGCACGTGGCAACGCCAGCTAGGCAAGCTATGCATGACCCCCCAGTGTGCCAGATACACACAGAGTTTGCAGTTACATACCTTGGGGTAGCCACCAGTCCTCACGCCACCTGAAAGCACAGATGTGGACAGGTTGGGAGTGAGATGGGGGAATGAGATGCTGAATTTCATGTACCAAGCGCAATGAGATATGCACAGATCAGCTTGCGGTGAATGACAAATGTCCCTGACCCTGACCTGATTCAAACAGCGCCTGCTGCATGATGCACTTCTCCTCCGAGCCCTTGAACCGCCTTGCATCCGTCCAGAACCGGAAAGCAGCTGTGCCTTTCTCCTCGATCTGTAACACACAGCGATGAACATGTGAGTCACCAGCCGGCACTTCTATGAAAGACGTTGCTAGGGGGTAGACTCACCACCTGGGCATTCTTCTTGGCTGGCGGCGCGCCGACAGCACTGGGCCCAGGGCGGCCAGAGACACAGGCTTTCACCGTCAGCTTGACGCGCTTTGGCATTGGGGCTGCAGCGTCAGAGAGGACCAAGGCCTGGCGCACAACAACAGGCGCGACTCTCAAGCAGGAGCACTGGCAGCGCGTGCGAGCTGAAGAAGCCAGACGCATGCCACCCAGGGAGCTGGCGCAGGAAGGTGGGTTCTGACGCGTTCAAAACAGCCCACAATGTTGCTTTCGTGTGGGGGCTCCCACACACCTGCGATGCATGATGTGTTGGCCGGGGCCTGTAGAGACCCTGTGCCACCTGCCAATGCAGCCAGCAAAGCCTCCTGATGACAATGGGACGGCAGATGCCAGGATGCCACGCACCTGGCCGCTTGTTGCTGACACAAGCAGCAGCAAGCAGCAGGCAGCGGAGGCAGTGTCCATGCACCATGGCGGCAGCTTCCACACGTGAGACCTATGCGGCGCCATGCTGTGCCTGTCTCCCATGCCAAGGTCAGCAGGCTGAGGCTCACAGTTGCTTCATGTGTGTGGTGGCTGGTCCAGGTATATGGCACTCAAAAACACAAAGCTCAGGGAGCAGTTTGAGGCCAACAGCCTGCAAGCGCAACAGAAATCAAACATTTTCAGAGGCGTTTCTATCTTTGTAAATGGCATCACCTCGCCGTCAGCACTGGTGAGTGAAGGGGGCATCACGACATTGGCAGGCGCAACGTCTGCACGCTTTGGCAGCATTTGATGCTTAAACCCTCCATGCCACTGCATTCAGGAGCTGAAACAAATAATGCTACTGCATGGAGGGCGGTATGAGAACTACTGCTATCGGGGCCACGTCACCCACATCATCTGCACCAACCTACCTGACACAAAGCTCAAACAGATGGCTCACGAGCGGTGGGTATCGTGTAAACACAGTTGTGCTTTAGAAAGCCTGCCAGGATGGTGCAAGCCCGACCTGTGGCCACCCAGCGAGCTGCGCTGCTCTGTGACAGTTGCTCTCATGCTTTGCAGGGATCCTATTCCCACAGTGTGGCCTGAGTGGGTCGTGGAGTCATTGGCAGCTGGACGCCTGCTGCCGGTAGGTCTGGGTGCAAACGCAAGAAGACTTTGTATCATTTTCTGCTATCTACGGAAAGAGAGCACGCAAAGGGAGCACTACGTCACGCGCAGCAAGTGATACGTCGTTACAACATCACCTTGCCGGCATGTGCCCTGCCACACAGATAAAGGACTTCCAGCTAAGCATTGTGAGGGATGACGACCCTCGCCAGCTCAAGCTCAAGCCCTTCCGCGCCCTAGAGACCGTGCAGCCTGGGCAGCTGGCAGCTGAGCTGTACCCACAGCTGCGTGCTGGCCAAGCAGCCACCACTGAGGCAGGGTTGCTGGGTGTTGCGGAGCAGCGCAGCACGGCGGCGCCATCTGACAGCAACCTCCAGCAGTGGCAGCAGCAGGGTGTTGGTGTGGCTGTGAGTGTATCCGACTTGGAAGCAGCGGGGCAGGTGCAGCGGCCCGGGATGGTTGTGCAGGATGGGCAAGGTATACCGGGTACGACGGGCAGTAGGTGGGCCCAGGACGCTGCTGGCCGCCGGCAGGGCAGCGATGCGCCTGTGATTTGGCTGCAGCAGAGCCATGCTGGGGGCGCTGCCTTGGAGGCACAGCCACAGCCACAGCTGCAGGGGCAGCACCAGCAATGCGAGCGACTTCTGCCGCTACCGCCGGAGCACAAGCGACACTCTTGTGTCCATCAGCATCATCAGGCTGGGCCGGATGTTGAAGGAACGGTTGCTCCGCCGGTCACTCCTGTTGACTTTCCTGCAGATGGCCAACACCAGCAGCTGCAGCAGCAGCAGGGCCTGGACACCTTGGGGCTGCGGATGCGTCGGGCTCAGGAGCTGGCGGCCAGGCTGCGGTCCGAGTGCGACGTGCTGAAAGGGGCGCCGCGCGCGTCAAAGGACGACCCAATGTTCGTGGAGACGTTTTACCGCTCCTCACGCCTGCACTTCATCGGCACCTGGAAGGCGCGCATTGAGGCGCTGCTTGGAAACGAGGTGCAGGAGGTGGGGCCGGCGCCGGTCCCTCCACCTGGCAAGCAAGGTGGGCCTGGCAGCACCTTGTCGCAGCACCCCTGTGTCATGGTCCTTGCTGCACGTGCTGTCATCGACACTGCTACAGAATCTTCACGATTGCAAAGTTGCAATGTGCTTTGCAACCCCACTTGCACCGTGTACTTGCACCCCAGGTGTGGCTCGCAGCATCATCCATCTGGACATGGACTGCTTCTTTGCTGCAGCTGCAATGGCGGTGCACCCGGAGTTCCGTGGCCTGCCCCTCGTCATCAGTCACTCCAGCAGCGCCAAGGGCACTGGAGAGGTGGGCGGTACCGCAGCACTGCTGACTGTGCTGCCAAGGCGGTGTGGTAAAAGGCCAGGCAGCAAATAAGACTGGCACCCCATGAATGTGATTGCAGCGCATGCTGCTTTGGTGTGCGCAGGTGTCGTGTGCCAACTACGAGGCACGTGTGTTTGGCGTGCGGGCCGGCATGTTCATCTCAGAGGCGAAGCGATTGTGCACGGACATGGTTGTGGTGCCTTACCTGTTCGACCGCTACCAGGAGATCTCGGAGCTGGTAGGTACCTGACCACACGTAGTCAAGCCTGCATCAACATCCCACATGTTGCCTATCATGGCAGCTTGACCGCCACGCTGTACAAATGTGGTTTGAGGAGGCCAGGGACCAACAGGTGACCTGTTGCACTGGCCCCCGTGCAAGGTTATGTGTGCTCTGTGCGCCCTGTGTTGCCACTCCTGTTGCAGGTGTACCGCATTCTTGTGCGTTATACCAGCTGCGTACAGCCGCTGTCCTGCGACGAGGCACTGCTCGACGTCACGGGGCTCGGGGACGCACAGGACATTGCGCACAGGCTGAGGGAGGAAATTCATCGCACGACAGGCTGCACCGCCAGCGCAGGTACCTGGCTCAGGGGGTTGGCTGGTTGTGCCTGCAAGGGTTGCAACCTGGTGCTGCAACCTTGCCGCAGGCAAGCAGGCCCAGCGCGTCACACTTTGCTGCTGCAGCTGGTTGGGGTGGTGCCTAAAGGGAATGGCGTGAGGGGCGGAGACATGCGGATAAGAAGTGGCATTACCCGTCCTGTCCTGCCCTCTCTGTTGCCAGGCATTGGCCCCAGCATCTTGGTTGCCCGCCTGGCTACACACAAGGGCAAGCCCAACGGCCAGCACTGCGTCAGCAAGGCACAGGTCATGGACTTTCTGGCAGACCTCGAAGTGGACCAGCTTCCAGGTGGGAATGCAAAGCTGTACCAAGGAGCAGGGTATCTCAACAGGCAAGCACCGGAAGCCAAGCAGGGCGATTGCATAGGAAGCACTGCATAGGATGATGAGCTCTTGCTGCAAGGGTGCGTAAAATGATTGAGGCGCGGTTTGTGCCCCATTGTTTGTAACAAGCTAGTGTCATGGACGCTTCCTGTGTTTTTTGCTCAGGTGTGGGGTGGAGCACTTCTCAGAAGCTGAAAGACCTTGGCATTGGCACTGTGCGCCAGCTACGGGGCCATTCTAAGGAGATGCTGCAGCGGCAGCTGGGTCCCAAGACAGGGCAGGTGAGCAATATGTCTCCTGCCGCTGGTCTCCTGGACAGCTGCGCAAAAGAACTGGCAGTCATTGTCGCTGTCTGTTCAAGCGACCTGTCGTCCAGCTGGTACACGCAATGTGTGCGTGTGCTGACTGTGTGTGTTGCTGTGCGGTTCCGGGCAGTGCTGCCACTGGCTTGCCACCATGCAAGTTTGCGTGACACATGTCCGAATCGCCCACCCCCTCCCTTTGTTGTGTCGCAGACGCTGTGGATGCATGCGCACGGCGTTGACCAGCGCGTGGTGGAGCCGTGCACCAACCGCCGCAGTGTCGGCGCCGAGTGCAACTACGGGGTGCGCTGCGAGGACAGGCAGGACGCGGAGAACCTGCTCCGGGACCTGGCTGCGCAAGTCAGCGCCAGGCTCAGGGCAGCAGGTACGGGCAACACAGCTGGCGATGCGTAGGTGGCAGTGCAGATCAGGTAGTCACCGTACGTCAGCCCAGCTGGGCAATCGCTGGATGCAATGTGTGCGCTGCATGTGCTTAGGCCCTGTGACGCGTCCCCCTGCTGTGCTGGCCACCTGCGCAGCTGTGCGGGGCCGCGGCATCACCCTCAAGGTCAAGCGCCGCCAGGCAGGCGCACCCGAGCCGCTCAAGTTCATGGGGCACGGCCCCTGCGACAACATCAGCAGGACCATCACCACTGCGTCGTTCACTGGTGAGCCCTGGGCACGCAAGGATCTTCTTGTTGCAAGAGGCGCGAGAGGGTCTAATCAACAGCTGGCCGCCTCTTCACTGCCATGTCCATGTGCCTGACGGCTAGCTGTGGAACGCGTTTGCATCTGCCTGTCGTTGACTGGATGAATGCATTAGCTCTCTTGGTCCTATTTTCGATACATCAGCCGCTGAGCCTGATTGTCTTGGGTGTGCACTGCGCAGATTCCGCGGACAGCATCTATGATGCCGCACGGACCATGCTGCTTGCACTCAACATCCCACCCGAGGAGCTGCGCGGCCTTGGCATCGCGGTGAGTGGAAGCCTCCCATTTGGCTTGTTTTGCACTGCGGCTTGCTTGCACTTTCTCAGACAGCAGAAGAGGCGCCGGGTGTTGCATTAGCAGGAGACACTGCAGGATTTAGCAGTTCTCTTCCTTGCAGCATATGTTGGGTGCTGTGCAGGTCAGCATCATCTCGTCAGTGTGCCAGTGTGCATCAATGACTTAATGCATCATGCTGCACCGACTCCTGCACCTACTGTCTGCTTATGCCTGACTCTTAGGTAGCGAAGTTAGACAGCGACCAGTCCTCCAAGGCTGCGAGGCCAGGCACTGCCAGCGTGTCCAAGCTTGCTGCACCACCGCGCTCAACTTATGAACCCAAGGCACACAGGTTTTACTACGGTGAGCCTGCCCCACCATCAGCAGAGACTCATGCCCCCCAGCAGCCGCTTCAGCAGCAGCGCCCGGGGAGTCCCTCGTCTTCTGTGGCGATTCAAGGGGCAGCCGCGACGGCAATGACAGCAGGAGCACAGGACGCGGTAGACGCCAGCGGCGTGCTTGATGAAGAGGATCTTGATCCTTTTGAGGTCACTGCGCTGGCGCTGGCGCAGGCGGCTGGGTTAGATGTACAGCGGCTGCGTCGTACTGGGCAGGCGCCAGCTACCGCTGCTGCAAGACAGAGCAGACCTTCAGTCGCAGTGCTTGAGCCAGGTACCATCGGTTCCCATGACAATTCCAGAATTGAGATCCTGCACGCTGCAACAGAGCCCCCGCCATCACACCAAAAACAACCAGCAGGCGCAGAACCAGCAGGCACAGCACCGGCAAGTGCTTCTGAGCACGAACAGGCGAGTGCACTTGCCACGGGGGGTCAACCCAGGCCTGTTATAGGCAGCAGCAACGCAGCACCTGCTGCAGCCACCAGCGTGTCCAAGCCGCCGCCACCACGCTTGTTCGGAAGCCCGGTCGCCCCGCCTCGCTCGCGCCCCTCGACCTCCATCATGCTCACCTCTGGCTTTGCATCGGCGCCGCTGACGTTCAGCCAGCTTGACCCGGAAGTGATGGCGGGCCTTCCTGATGACGTACGGAGGGAGGTGGAGGCTGCTTGCGGTGAGTAGATGCTTGCAAGTGCAGTCGTGTGCCCCAAACTTCAGCAGTGGTGATGGCAGTGGCCTGTACTACATGCATTGCGCCGCAGTTTGTCGCGATTGCCTGTCAGCATTTTTCTGAAATTCCCGCTGTTGCTGGCAGGTTTCGGGCGTCGGCAACAGCAGCAGCACGGTCGCCCCCCTGCTGCGCGTGGCATCAAACGCAAGGCTGCTACCACAGGCAGCGGTGCAGCTCCCAAACGCCAGGCCCAGGCTCAGACATGTTTCTTCTCCCGTCCCATCAGCAGCAAGACCTTGGACCATCATGCCTCAGCCACTGGTCAAGACGCGTCAAATCAAGCTTCAATGCAGACTGCCACTGGAACTCAGCAGCAGCAGCCTAGCTCTGCAGCTGGAATGACAGGCAGCGGCGTGGATGACGGCCAGTTTGGGGTGTTGGGGGTGTCTGAGGCACAGCTTGATCCTGAGGTACTGGCAGCTCTGCCTGACGATGTGCGGCAGGAGGTGCTGCAGCATCTCAGAGGAAGTTGGAGGCCAGCACAGGCCAGGCCAGGCACCGGGCGGCAGCAGCCTCAGCAGGTGCAGGGTCGGGAGGAGGTGCAGGGTTGGGAGCAGGTTTGGCGCCCGCATCACCAAGCGCAGCTACGCAAGATGCCACATTCGGGCCCTGTGCACCACACACCACAGGAGAGAGATGCTGCAAGGTGGCACGTGTTTGTTGCCGACGACCCCAAGCAGGTCCTCAGAGCCTTCCAGCACAAGTTTGCAGAGCTTGCAACAGCTGCACAACAATACCTGCTGCTCACAGCTGAGGCGGCGCTGTCTGCAGCAGGCGACGCACCTTTATGTGCACCCAGTGGTATGGACGCTGGGCCCGACTCTGCAACTGACCCTGAGCTGCTGCCTGGGCAAAGGGGTCCACCGTCACAGCGCCCGTCACAGCGCCCAGCTGCAGCAAAGTCATCATCCGCAACAGCAACGAGTGCAGGTGCTATCCAAGTGCCAACCTGGCTGGATGATCACGCTGGCCTGCTGTGCGAGCACATGGTCCAGTGGCTGCTGTGCATGGACCAGCGGCTCGATGAAGTGACTAAGGGGCTGCGAATGTTGCAGCGCGTAGGCTCTGAGCACCCAGTGCTGCAGCCATGGTGTGAGCAAGCCACACAGGCCATACAGGGGCATGTGCAGGCCAAGTACGGCTTTGCTCTGGCAGCATGAGTCAGCTGGCAGATTGAGTCGCACATGAGGCTTCATCATCCTTTACACCAGCATAACACGGGGGTACTTTTTTCTTTTCATGCTAATTCAAGCAACAACGAATGACTTCACCAGGCCCTCTGCCTGCTTCTTAACACCCTTGAACCATCTCTTGTCGCCAACCTGGATTGCAAGCGTCCAGAGCTTGCCGCCTGACACCGTGGACTTGATCAGGTGGTGCTTTCCGCCCTCGTCTCCATCCGCAGTGCGAGTCAGGATGTGAATTTCGTAGTATTCCTTCCCCTGGGATCAAGTGGAGACAGGCAGCACAAAAGTGTTCGTCAGCAACCGCTAAACTTTCTTAAAATTAGGAGCGTATTTGCCATTAACCAGCAATTGTGGCCGCAGAAACTACTGTGTGGAGCACGTACCTTCTTGTCGGTAGTGGATGCGACATCCAAGATGGACGCAGCGGCCACACGGCCAGAAGCAAAGCCGCCCTCAGACTGAGTCTCGCCTGTGAGGTCGTAGAACACTCAGGCAGTGAACATTGCTGTGCTTGGCGTTGTGTGATTCTATGCACAACGGGCGTGCGCTTGCCTCATCCGCACCAGAGAACGACTGCACGCCCAGCAGGTATGTGACGTTGGGCAGGAATGCGTCGGGGCTGCCGAACGCTGACATGCTTTCCTTGCTGGTCTCCGTCACAACCACTGCAATGCGTCAAAATTGCAGTTCAAACAGCGCACCAACCAACGTTTGCTGCATGGCTGAAGTCAGCGCATCCACACCAGATGACCCTCTGATAGCAGGTAAGCACTGGTAGTCCCAGTTGGTGCTCGCAGCAACACTGGCAATAGTGGTACATGCCGTGCACAGAAGGGCTCACCTGCACAGTGATTCGCCTGATCAAAATTGTCCTCGTACCGTAGGACGGTGCCAGCAAACTCTTTCTCCTTGCTGTGCGGCACAGAGGAGCGGTGATCTGGTGGTTGGCCATCTGGTAGCTGAGCAGTTTTGGGGTATGTAGCAACACACAACGCTCACCTTGGGTTCCACTTGGACGGCAGGTCGAGCGCATATCCATCACCAACAAACGGGATAAACCCAGCAGGGTTGGTCGTCCTGCAAGTCATAAAACGGCAAATGAGAGGACAACATAGCAGCACGTACTGTAGCATGCAATCGGCTGTCACCATGCATATGAAAGTTCTGTTGCAGTGTGTACCTGCCAAACACATTGGCAGGGTCACCGTAAGCTGCCTCAGCACGCGGGGCCAGAACTGACAGCCCAGCAGCCGTTGCCAGACTCGTAAGCGCTGCACGGCGGGTCTGTGAGGAACAGGGAGTGTTTCAACCATGGGGTTGGCGTTTGCTACTGTTTGCAACACAGCACGGCTACCATGGCATGCTGCCAAGTTGGGTCAGATGTTGCATATGTGGCTGGCAAGGCGTGCATCGCAATACCCGGTTTGCAGCGCCATGTGCCGTCATCGCGTCGCAGATTGAGCACTCCCATTATTGGCGCACTCACCACGTCCAGCGCAGGGGCCTGCTGCGCGCGAACAGCAACATGGTTGCGACGGCCTGGCTTGCCAGAGGCAGTGATAGTAGGGCGTTTCGCAAGGGAGGTAGCCATCGGAGAGACGATCTCGTTTCCAGGGCCGAGCAGGATCAATCTCCCCAAGCACAGTTTTGGTGTGGGAGATTTACAGGCTATAATAGACTTGGGCGCTGCTGACATGCACACGGCCACAGTCGATGAATGTGCAGCTAAAAATGACTGCTCCCAAAAATCAGACACAAGTATGCCCCTGTCGTCTGGTGGTTCAAGGCGTTATCAGCTGGGCAGAGTGTCAGAGAAGTGGTCATCCAGAAAAGCCTGAAACGCCTGAGCATCCGCCGCGTTGTCTGTCTCAGTATTGTGCGGCGGCGAGGGCAGTGGGAAGACATCCAGCATGCGTTTGAAGGAGTCAGACTCCGCGTGCTTTAGAGTGCGCGCGAGGTTGCGGTTGAGGGCATCCGCATCACACGCCATGGCTATCGGCTGCATCTTGGCGTCGGCGCCTGCGCCTTCCAGCTGACGCCAGGCGTTCTGCTGGGCAAACCCTGTGAGGTTGTTGCCGCTTGACAGCTGGTGCTGACCTTCATCAAGCTGCAGTGCGTGCTGCATCGTCGACGACAGGAACTGGGACGGCGAATGCGGGTGCGGCCCGCCCATCTCAGCATGCAGCTGAGATAGGGCAGGGTCAGCCCTCAGAATGGACAATGGCGGCACGGTCGCGTCCACCAGGAGGTCATCGATGTCCAGTGGGTTGGGGACAGGGTTGGACACCGCTTCCCTTGATGCTGCGTGGCGAGCGTCAGGGTCCAGCATGTCTGGCTCCCCTATGGACATCCTTGAGCGTGGGTGGTGTCGGCCCCGGCCTGCGTGGGCGGAAAGTGCGATGACAGAACATCAGTTGCTTGTCAGGTCAAAAAGCAAGCTCCGCTGAGAAAGGCTCAAAGCATGTTGTCATGCACGCGAGCAGGACACTTACTCTCAGAGTGGTAGAGCTGCATGTTGGAAGGTGAGCGTACAGGTGCTGTGTCGTACACAGACTCCATAGCCTGGTCCTGCCCAGTGCCATCAGGAGGGATCACTGATGCTCGAGGCCGTTTGGCCAGAGCGTTCTGCATGGCGAGAGAAGGAAGGACACCTGCGTCACGCATAGCCTACCACAGCAAAGACAACTGCCTGCGCAGGCTGAGATTGCAAACAACAAACCTGCCTGCACATTACCCCAGCTCACCAGGTCCACACCCCTGTCCAGCGGCTGCATAGCCTGCAGCTTCTGCGCGACCGAGGCGTCAGTCGCAGACATGCGCCTGATGCGGCTGGGCCCTGCGCCACGCGGCCTGGGCGAGTCGCTGTTGCTCAAGTCTAGGCCAAGGCTGCTCTTTGCCACGCTGGGCGAGTGGGGCACACTGTGTGGTGCTTGCGCATACACATCCGGGGAGCTGGACACGCGCAGCGACTGGGATTCAAGCTCCTGCTGCACACCAAATACAGACGGGAAGTGAGCGAAGGGTGGCTGGCCGCGGCCGCCGGAATCTGGAGCCGAGCGCTGCGGGAAGAAGCCAGGCGCACTGGCCACGCGCTCCACCTCGGGGTCCAGTGTCAGTCTGCCCATGTGGCCAAAGGCTGTCGGCAGGCCCCCAACGCCCGACTCGGAGCGAGGCGTGTTGCTACCGCTGGAACCACGCTCATGTGCTGTGATCCTGAGGGAGCGTGTGGCAGTGAACTGAAAGGGGCGGCTGGTGGTGCCGTCGCCAGGCGTGCCCACAGAGTTGCTGGTGTTGATACCTTGAAACGGGAATGCACTGGCTGTCTCAGGGCCTGACATGGACTGTGCATGGAAGGCTCTGGCAGCGCTGGCAGCGCCTGCAGGGTAGCCCATGGACTGGTGCGGGGACAGCACGCTCTCACGCTTCACCAGCCCCTGCACACCAGGGACAAGCAACGCGAGTGTCATGGCAGCATTGCATAGCAATGGCAGCTGTCTGCACGCTCACTCCTCAAGCGTGTACGCACGCAGTAGCATGCCGCAGTTGCCTTGACACTCACTTGCACAGCCTCGGTCAGGGACGGCCTGTTGGGCAGGCCCATGGACATCTGCCCAGCAGAAGACTGGCGTGCGTTGGCTGTTGAGGCGCCAACCAGCTCCTGCGGGACAGTCCAGCAGTGCCAGGAGTGGTATACAGTGAGCAACGCAAGATTTGACCTGGGAAACACACACGCCATGCGCTCAGGGTCTCACCAGCGCCTCAGTGACAATCGACCATCCCATGTGGCTAGGCGTGTTCCACGCCTCCTCTGCCATGGACCTCCACAGCTTCAACAGCTCTTGGCTCTGGGTATCCCCAGGTGACAGCACCTGCAGCCTGGATTGCCCTCCTGACACGACGCGCTGTGCAATGCCTGTCAAAAACATGAGCATGTTGCAGGCACGTTTTAGTTTTGCAAGGTATTGCCAGAATGTGCTCTTCCTGTCTGCACCCTGGCAACCCATCGCATGCAGCAGACAAGCTTACCAAAGGGTTTTTCCAGGTTGACTTGCCCTTGCTTGCAGGCAAACAGCAGGCCCTGCATCATGGTCTCGTCCGCATACCAGGCACGGTGGACCATGTCGTCGTACACGATCTTCTCCAGCAGAATCTCGCGCAGGTAGTCCCATTTGTGCTTGTGCTTGCCTTTCATATTCAGCAGCTCCAGCAGCTGTAAACAGCAATGAGGACAAGCAAGCATTCCATGGCCTTGCATGGGTAGTACAGGAAGCAGCCATCGCCTGCTATACCCCTGCCTTTGGCACACACCTTGTTCTCCACCTGCCGGTTCTGGTCTGCGTACAGCATCAGGTGCTTCAGCTGCTCCACTGCGTAGATAACACGCAGTTTGCAGTATGCAGAGTTGAGTACGTGTCCGAGCAGTTTCAAACGTCTGAGCACAAGCTACAGCAGTGACCACTGGCACCTGCCTGTTTCGATGGATGTGAAGGGAACATCCGCTGCAATGTGCGCCTGGATATCACGCAGGCGCTGTGCAGTAATGCTGCCAATAAACTTCAACTTTGTCAGCTCATCCTTGTAGTGCGGGTACTCAGACTTGCGGTAATCATTCAGCGCACGCTGTGTCTTGACCTGCCACAGCCAGGATAGCACAGGCGGCGGGACGCTGAGTTTGCGTGCGCTCTCAGTGGCTGCCAGTCTGCGCCTGTCACTGTGAGCCGTCATGCCTGCAGCTGCAACCAACGAGCACTTACGATGAATTTCTCTGACACTGCAGGTGCAATGTGATCCAGCAGCACAGCGTTGCCGTACAGGTCACGCTGGAAAGCACGCGCCATGAGTCGGAAGCTGGAGTAGGTGTGAGCATCCATGTGGAACGTATCAGTCTTGTCAGTGACAAACACATCCGGCAGCCGGCTCGAGCCGTCTTGCAGCTTGACCAGCAAGCGCCCGCAGCCGTCGCTCTTGATGCCTGACGTGTGGGACCCAAGCAGGACTTGTCCCTGTGCATGGTGCAGACCTCCACCGGCGTCAGAAGGCACAGTGAGGAGGTAGCATAGCGCAGCAGACCACAACATCCTACCTCGTCTGACCGCAGCAGCTCTTTCCATCCCTCCGGCCTGTTGCCACTGCCACCGCTTGTAGACTCGCCATCAATCACAGAAACCTGCAGGCAAGACAGGCGCGCATTTCAGTAACCTGAGCTGGATCCCGGAAGCATGCGCTCTCCTCGTTCGCAACCCACCTGCACCTCCAGGCCAGACATATCTGCTGGACGGCCGGTTGTTTCGGACAGCAGCTGCACAAACACATCGGCATCGCACTTGCTCTTCAGCACTTGGTTGTCTGCATAGCACTCGTCAAAGTTGTCATTGGGCCTGCAGCGCTTGTTGGGATTGTTGGCACACAGCTGGCACTCTTTGTTCATGCAGCCCAGGAACCTGCACAAGCAGCATGAGCATGAAGGTGCGGCTCTCGAGCGCTGACGCTGGGCGAGCGGCTGTGCCGTGGCTGCAGACCTTGCATATGCGCTGCGCATGCGAGCGCTGCCTTGTAATTAGGCCATACATACACGCACTTGCATCCATGGGTGAAGCGCAGCACGAAGGACTCGCTGCTCAGCTGCTGCTGGCTTGAGGACAGGAGCTGGCAAGCCTGGTTGTATGCTGCTTCGACGGGCAGGCTCGACGCGTCAGGACCCAGCAGCTGGCCAACAAAGACACGGCTGAATTGCCGGATGCGGCTGAACACGTATTTCTAAGCACATCGCATGGGGCGATGGAAAGCGGGCAGAGCGTCAGCGATGGGTTCCAGTTGCATATCGCGTGGATGCCCGTCAGGGAGTCGCGCAACGCAACCCAATGCCTCCCCACCTCGAGCGCTGCGCGCGGAACGGCACGCAGCTCTTCAGGCAGCACAGGCGCGTCCACCTCCATGGCGCCCAGGGCCGCAATGTGCGAGGGGATGTGTTACCCTGTGGTGATTCACGAATTGGTGCAGGTCTGCGCTCTTTAGCAGGCCAGTCGCATCGGTGAGTCGTGTGCAGCACAGAGAAAAGACTTGCGTGCAAGACAGTGCCAGCTTGTCACCTCTGTAGCAAGCATGAAGTACTGCAACAGCCGTTCCACACCGGTGTGTCCTGGACATGTTCTTCATTTACGTACCAAACTGCTTGCTCGGTTCTTGCGTGCGCCGCCGCAGTGCAAACCACAACTGCTTGTCGTGTTCTCAGTTATGAATGACTACCAAATGGGGGTAAAACGAATGAATGGAATGGCAAATTTGCAAAACTGCAAAATGCACGTCATCGCCGTGACGGCACAACAAAATCAAAGACCTTGCCAGGCTTCACACATTCAGAGCGGCAATCACGGATACAGGACTTGACCACACGCTGAACATCCTTTTCCTCGATCTCAATCCCCGTGGTGCGCCCGTTCAAGTCTGTGTAGGCACCCATGGCACCACGGCAAGTTGTCTCGCAGCTGGTCGCACAAGCAGGCCGCAGATCGCTGCCCTCAGCCTTGCTACAAAGCGTGGCGTCACTGACGCGCACCTGGCGACAAAACAAAGCAGCAGCCGTTAGTGGCATGAAGGCAACACTACGGCACTGTCCGGGCAGACTAGTGTTGCCCACCTTTTCCCCGACTGGCAGGCCCTGGAAACGTGGGCCTTCCGCATCCTCCTCCGCCACCGACAGCACGGTTGCACAGGAATTCACTGTGAAGCCTCGCTTGCGCGACACAATCTTTTCTCCGTCCAGCACCTGCGCACGGAGCATAGCAGCCGAAATGAGAGCTGACCGCCAGAACCGCACATGTCGTGCAGCCAACACGGCAGACATACAACAGGCGCCCCGTAAGCTGCAACATCCTCCATCCTCCATCCATCCAATCGACAACCAGCTCAGGCAACGTGCGTTGAACCAACCTCAATCACGTATTTCTTGGCAGCAGCACCATACAACTGCAGGCAAGATGGAGAGCAGAGTGGTATTACCCGAGCTGGCAACTGGCGCGTTAATGGCACAGAACCAGCAGGATTGCGTCGCACCGTGAACGGGTTGCTGCCATCAGCTGTGCCGCCAAAGCCCATAAAGCCACCTTCAGCGAGCTGTGCGAGAGGGTTGCTGGCACTGGATTGCTCATACATTTGGTAGCTAGCCAGAGGCATGGCTTCACATGCAGCACTTGCAGATAGCGAAAGCAATGTCGCCGCCGCTGCTGCAGCAGCAGTCGCCAGGTGTTGGTGCGCCAAGCTCCTCCTGCCCACTGAAGAAGACGTTGATGTGCTGGTGCCTGAGCATGAGACTTGTTGTTGCCATGTGTGGTGGTGAAGGTGCCCTGGCGCTTTGTGCACCGTGGGCGTCGAAGCCCAGACAGCGTGAGCGCGTGGGTGTCCGGCAGTTTTCATGGGTTTGGCAACGCAGGCAGCCTCCCAGGCTGCTTATTTCTCCTTTGCACTTGTGTGGGAACTTTGTGGGACCAACCCTGACATGCCGCTCGCTTTCAAGACGTGCGCGGTGTGGTCTAGATCAGGATGGCTCCACCTTCATGCACGATCGAGGAGGTGGATGACTTCGATCCTTCAGCCTTCGACAAGGAGCTGTCAGACGTGCTGCTGAAGGGCTGCAAGGGCGACACGAAGCAGTTCCTGACCACCGTGCTGGGTTTCCTGCAGCGCAAAACGAACTTCTTCAAGGGCGACGATCCCAAGAAGCGCGTTCTGGAAGCCTATCGAGAGGTAAGGCCTGCCATGCAAGCATGGAAGTACATGATCACAGCCAATGGCAGTTCGTTCATCATACCCTGATTGTCCTTTGCTGTGACGTTGAAACCAGGTGGCTGGTGAGAGTCTGGCTACTGGGTTCCTGTCAAAAGACAAGCCAAGCAGTGGCGCCAAGGTGGGCTGATGATGCGGCTCAGCATGTCATGCAACTTGTTTGACCTCAAACTGCCCATGTTCAACCTTGCAGATCCTTCTGGCCATGTTGCTTGCACGTAGGCACCTACTACACCAGCTTCCACATTACCACCCACGCAGCCAGCACCGGCACCTGTTGCGGCACCAGCCCCTGCGCCTGCAATGCCTGAAGCAGCATCGGCGCAGCAGGATACCGCCGCCTCCTTATTTACAGCAGAGCCTGCAAAGACAGCAAGCAAGGAGGCCTGGGTTGAGGATGAGAAAGAGGAGGAGGAGAAGGACAAGGGCTTGAGTAAGTTGCCAAGCCTTGAAACATGATCGTCAGGTATCTGTTGTGGGAAGAAGTGTGCCTGAGCATTGCACCAGCCAACATGCGCCGCATTTGATCACTGATGCAGAGCCGAATTCGGGACGAGGTGCGGACTATGAGCACTACAGTTGGACACAGACCCTGCAAGAGGTCAGCGTGTCAGTTCCTGTGCCGGCAGGCACAAAGGCCAAGATGATGGACGTTGTGATCAAGAAGGATCACATCAAAGTTGGCCTGAAGGGGCAGCCGCCCATCATCGACGTGAGTTAGCTAGGCTTGATTGGTCAAGGTTCAGCTGTGCTTCGATGCAAGCATGCTACTTCTGGAGCCCTACCGCTACAAGCTGGCTGAGGTCCCTGCTGCCCGCGAATCAATCTACAGGGCGAGCTGAGCAGCTCTGTGAAGGTGGACGATTGCATGTGGGCCATGGAAGGCACATCGGTCGAGCTCACCCTGTCCAAGCAGGACGGGATGCACTGGTGGAACTGCGTTGTGAAGGGCGATCCTGTCATCGACACGCAGAAGGTGATCGGCTACGATGTCCTGTATGCGACAAGTTTCAAAACACAACATGGTTGCCAGCATTTCCAGTGCATGCGGCTGCCTAACACACGCGTTTGCTGCTCGTGACAGGTGGAACCAGAGAACTCGAAGCTTGCAGATCTGGACCCAGAAACGCGCCAGACCGTGGAGAAGATGATGGTGAGTAGCATTCAAGCAGTACCCCTTCGATGTGGCAGCTGCAGCTGATGGACGTCTAATCGGTTGTGTCTCTGCTGCATCGCAGTTTGACCAACGGCAGAAGGCCATGGGCCGCCCAACAAGTGACGAGATGCAGAGGCAGGAGATGATGAAGAAGTTCATGGCTTCGCATCCAGAGATGGACTTTTCGCAGGCAAAGATGATGTAGGCCGCATGGTTGTTGTGCAATGGGTGAAATTGAAATTGGTATGATTTCCATCTTGACTGTAGTTACAGTTAACTGCATGTGGCGTCCGCTGCAGTTTGGTCGAGCTGCGGGACACACAGATCGATGCGATGGGGCATCGTCTTACTTGTCGTCGTGGGCGTGCACGCAACATCATGGCTATTGTTTGCGTCCATGCGCAACCCGGTGGATGCTGACGCCCATCAGCGGACACCAGGTGCGTGCACGGCACCTGCAAGGCCTTCATCACATGTACAAAGATGTGGCAAAACGCTGTGCAGCTATTTCCTGCTGGCAGGTCCAGTTGCTGCGACAGGCCATGCATACGCTGCCCTTTGTGCCATATTCAAGAATGAGCATGGCAACGTGCAGCAGTGGATAGAATACCACAGGTGAGACACATGCCCCGAGAGAATGCAGGCTCAAGAAAACTGCTGACCAGTAAACCTTTCATCACCCGACCAGGTGGTTGGGTGTGGGCCAGTTCTACGTATTCGATCATGGAAGCAGCCCACCTCTTGCACTCGAGGTGAGGCGCTGCATACTCGTGAGCTGTGACATGAAGCAATGTGCGTTTGACTTGGGTGCTGCTGGCTTCTGGCTGTGGTCCCCCCCTTAGTTGGAGAGCTACGTACAGGAGGGCGTGGTCGAGCTGCATTACTTCGCTGGCGATGCGTGGCAGAGAGATGCGCCCAACCACCAGTCAGCTGTTAGGCAGTTTCTTTCTCCGCAGGCATGGGCTTATGACAATTGCTTCAGGTAGGTCAGCAGCCGGTACGTTTCAGTGCCACCACAGACATTGTGCAGCACCCACCACTTTCCTTGCTTCGGTTGCCTGCCTGCCTGCAGGTGGTATGGGCATCGGCATATGTTCATTGGGATGTTGGACGCAGACGAATACGTCGTACTGCAGGATGTTGCCCCTGGGCAGCAACCAAACCTGACAGCTTTCTTGAGACCGTTCGAGGCGCACGGCGGACTAGTGGTAAGCCAGCTGCCCCCTCCCAATTAACTTGTTTATCAACGCTTTGAACCGCAAGCCACTCAGCCTACTGCCTTGCCTCTACGTTTTCTGCTTTGCCTGACCGCCAACGACTGCGCCTTTGCTGGTGCAGATGCAATGGCAGCTGTTTGGACCATCTGGACACAGCAGCCGTCCAACAGAGGAAACCATGCTGGCTTACACCTCTTGCATGCCCAAACTGGCACTACAGGCAAGATTATGGGTTCCCATAGGAAGCACATGCCTACCTGCGTTCCCATCCCTCGCTTCCCACATCAGACCGCAGTTGTTGTCAGCGTTTCACAAGGTGGGCTGCTGCCGTTGCGCAGGGCCTGCTGGAGTTTCAACAGATCCCGCATGGCTATACAAAGAGCTTCACCAACACCAGGTCAGCAGCAGCATTGCGCAGCAAAGGCCTTCGTAGCTTGCACGCCGTACTGAAACACACAAGTTTCTTTCTGCAGGTTCTTTCAGGATGGCTGTGACCCTCATCGCTGCAGTTTGAGCGGCGCCACCTACGTCAACGAAGACCTCTTGCCTGCTACGCCACAGGTTACAAAACACAAAGCTGCTGATGCTGCACAGCATGCCAACATAAGCACAGATGCTGACGCCTCAGGCCTGCGTTCTTTGCGCTGCAGCGGCTCTTGGAGGTGCACTGGTCACGCATTGCCGTATTCCACTACATCACCCGCTCTATTGACGAGTATGAGCAAAAGCTGCAACGCGGTTCAGGCCACAGCCAGTATTCACACTTGTCCAAGTAAGCTGCCTGCTGCACCTTGCATTACACGGCACAGATTGCCAGCAAACAACCAATGACGTTAATCGCATGATGCTTTGCATATGCTTGCAGGCGCTTGGGATTTACTGGCCGCGGCTGGCAGTTCTTTGTGAACATCAACGATTTGTCAACTAAAGAATGTTTGCAGGGCGCCGAGGCGTATCGAGCCTGTTGTGCTGCTGAGGCTTGCACATGCACAGAACCTTCAAATTACAGTAAGCCGCTTACAGCAAAAGAATGAACCCATAGTTGACAATCTCTTGAACGTTGCATGTATGGTTGAGCTGTCTGTGTTAGGGCTCCCAAACACCGACTGTGAAGCCACAGCCACAAGCTACATTCAGCCAGCAACTGGAGGAAGTGTGTGCCCCTACACTCGCGGCTGGAACAACACACGCAGGGGTGAAGCAGTCTGTGCTGTGTCCCAGCCCCAGCTGGCCATGTGAGTTCCAGCCCCACGCATACAGCTCGCCTTGCTTGGTCAGTGCAACAGAGTGCTCAGCACCAGCTGAAACCATTGATGCAGTGCCACCTGGCAAACCTGTGACCTTCACAGGAGCACTGCATGCATGAACATCGCAGTCCGGACCTGCACAAATGCAGCAAGCAACAGCAGTTGTCGCGAGCCTGATGCGCCATTTCAGAAATCGTAGCAGCAGGGTGCAGCGCAGAGAGCTGCAGTCATGCTTGGGGCATGACGCAGGTTCAGTGATCAACTCCGACTCACCACTCACCACGCCCAAGCTGTCCATGCTTGTTGCTGCCCATTGTCCAGACGTCCCCTTGCGTGTCCAGCGCCACCAAGTGGTGCCAACCAAGGCTGAGCTGGGCCCATCCTCTGCATGTTGATGTACTTGGGCAGTGCATTTCGTTGCAGGCCTCAGCAGCCTCCGATGCTGTTGGGCTGATGTCTCCGCCTGGCGCACAGGAGTTGCCCGAATCTGATGACTGCAGCCAGTAAACCTCATGCAGCCTTCCATGCGCAGTTGCAGTTGCAGCTGCGGTGCTGCCGCTGTTGCTGGTTGAAGCCAACCCTGATGTTGGAAGCTGCTTGTCTCGATTGGATGTTGGGCTTGCAATCTTGCCCCAGATGAACATGCGCCGCTCTGTGGTGATGACGCCGCTGTGATCCCCTCCAGCAGCAACCTGCAACAAGATGAACGGCACTGGACAGCTTGATTTGTATTCTGTGTAGGAGCTGAAGGTGCTCTGCGCTGAACAACATAAGCGGCGACCAATAAGTTACAAAGCTCGACATTCTTACCGCAGGTACAGAAGAGCACCTGCTTTGAGCAACTTACCTGCAGCACCGCACCGATGTCACGCAAGCCATGTATCTGCACTGGCCAGAAAACTGCCGTGTCTTGACGTCCACGTATGCCGCGTCCACCATGTGCAGCGGCTGCCACGGCAGCTGTCTGGCTAGCACATGCATCCAGTAGCTGTCCCTTGCGATTTGAGCCAAACCCCAGCAGCTGCGTGCTTTCCTGTGATCTTGACCTTGGGTGCTGCTCCTGGAGGCCTTCATCAAGGTGGCGGGCACCACTGCGGTCAAGCCCACTGACAGCAGCAGACCCCCGTAGCACCAGGCTGTGACGCAGGCCACAAGCCACTGCTAACACATTGGGCGCAACATGCATGCTGCCGGGCAGGCTGAGTGGGACAGGGCGCTCAGCAGCGCTGATGTTGGGGCCAACGCCCAGTTGACCGAATGAGTTGTCGCCTGCAGCCCACACAGCCGTGGTACCTGCACGTCATGGCACCAATGGCTGTAGCTACAGCTGCTTGCGTGAAGATGCACCTGGTCAAAGGCCAGCTGGCGTGTTGCGCACCTGTGACAAACAGTGTGTGCTCCCAGCCACATGCAATGCTTGTGACCTTGTGTTGGGTGCCCATGAAATCAACCGGTGTAGGCTGGATGCAGATGTGGAAACCCAGTGCGTCTGTTGCAGTGCTGCCTGGTTCTGCTCCAGCACAGTGACGGCCCCAAGCCATGCACCTCCCTGCGCCGAGCGCAGCAGCAGGATCAATGCTGTTGCAACACAGTTTCGCTGGGCACACATGCTGGCTGATAGCCCACCCACAGCGTCTTCACCTTGCAAAACGGCTGCCACATGGGCTCCCCCACAAGCAAACATGGGTTGACCAGCTTCCTGCAAGCCATGGATACGCTGTGGCTCACACACATCCTCAAGGCCGCCAGTGCATAGCTGCCCACTTGAGCCAGAGCCCCAGGCCAGGAGCATGCCACAATGCTGAGCCTCTGCTGCTCACGCAGGTGGCCTACCTGCACAAAATGCAATGCCCCACACCAATGCACTTCTGTTGCCAAAAATTGGGCAAATCGCCGATTAGCACGTTCGGTTGACTAGCGCCGAAGCATGGGCTGGGTCAGCTATCTTGTGAGTCAGGCGGTGCTCACCTCCGTTGCTTTGGGTGCGCTCAAGCGGCATGGCGCCATTGCGCTCGTGCCCGAGAAGGTGAGTAGCAACTTGAGCCCCAGCAATCGCATGTCCTTGGCGCTGCGGGCTCTACCCTCGGGAAGCCCTTGCACTTGTCCTGTCCAGGGTGCATATGGATGCACCTGCTGCAACCGTGGGGGCCTTGCTGCTACGCAGATTCAAAATGAGACCCTGCGAGCGGTCATTGTGAAGGCGGTGAGTGTCCTGATGGAGCCTCGCATTGCATGCACAGTTACCCGCAACACCAAACGCATGCATGCATAACAGCGATCCCGGCCTGTTTCCTGCAAACAGGTTTCCGTGGGTGAGGATCTGACAGCGCTTGGAGAGAGGCTGTACAGCCAAGCTTACGAGCAAGTGAGCAAGAAATAGGAGGCCTGATGATCATCAGCTTGGCGCTGCATCGCAGCCTCACTCAGTGGTTGCGGACAGCTGGCGGCTCACAGTTTGTGCACAAAGTTGCGCAGCAGCGGCCAGACAGAGAGTCCATGGCAGGGACTGTGTGTCTCTGATTAGATGCTACCTAGTGCAGCACATGTCACCAGTGCTTAGCACTCACTGCCATTCATTCTCGGTGTCGTTATTGTCCTTCAGTCCCTTCATGCAACCCGCGCTGCTATTGTTTAACAAAACTTGTGTTTGCACCTGGTGGCTGTTCAATGAATATGCTGGCAACAGGGATGCAACAGTGTTGGCAACGCAGCTGTGAGGGCTTTCACGGTGCAGGGCTGAATAAGGCGACAGACCTCACGTGCGGCTGTTTGCAGCCCGCAGCGTCTTTATCAGCTGCCATAAGCATCAAGCAAGACTGCCTCTGGTCGATCCAGCAACAAGCAGCAACAGGCCCGAAGCGAACAGATTCGCTGTTATCTGAGCGTGATGTGCAAGTGTGCCCTGCCATTGCACGCTGAGGGCGCCTCCTGACCTGGCCTGGCGACCGGTGCCATTTGAGCGCCACCACCGCCGGCAGAAATTGAGGCCGCCTGTTGCCGGCTCGCCCATTCAGCCTCTGGCGGGTACGCCCCAGCCGCCAACTCTGCCAGCTCCTGCCACATCCCCAACAGACAAGACGCGCGCTACGCGCCCGGTGCAATTCCTTTTATCCACTGCACCAGCTCACTGGCCGCCTGGGCAGAGGGCAGGTGCGGATGCTGAGCGCTGAGCCCAGCAATCACGCCTGCTGCCCATAGGGGATGGATGGCTTCGCTGGCGCCGCAGAGTTCCGCTGCAATCGGCAGATGGCATGGCTTTTGCTGCGGTGACAGCGGCAGCCGCTTCTGTGCACTCCGTCTCGGACACGTTGCTGTGGCCTTGTGCCTGTGCGCCCTTGCTCGCCTCAGCAATGGCCGTGAGGAGCTGCAGCCCCCCGGCAGCCACTGCACCGTGCTCCTGCTCTCACTCCCTCGACGTCTATCCCGGCTGCCTGGCGTGCCGCCGCAGTGCCCTGCGGTGTATCGGCTCCTAGAACTTGCTGGTGAGCTTGAGCTTGTTGGCGAGTATGCTGTTGTGGTCGTTGGGGTTGACGAGCCAGTGTATCCTGGCTACAGTGCTTGGGCTTGGGGCAGCTGCGGCGATCACCTGCAAGGGTTGCGCTAGGCTGCTCATCCGGCTGTGCATTCCTGGTTGGGCAGCTGAAACTCAGTCAATGAGACCTGTGCAGCAGGGGTCGGACGTGCATGCGGTGGCATGAGAGAAGGAAGAATACAGGTCACAGGTTTCTCTCAGTGTGTTGGCCCGCCAACCCACCCGAAACCCCAAAACAAGTTGCTGTCAGTCGCACGGTATCATCGTCTTGTGATTGGCGCAGCAATGGCATTGGCTGCGGCCAGGCCCATGGTGGGGGTACTGCTGATAGTACACGAGCACCCTGAGCTTCGAGGTGGTTGGATCCAAGCCAGTACGTCTGCCTGACCGTCGACCCCTTACAGCAACTTGCTTTGTGCGGATGGGGCGGTGCATGGGCACCGTCACTAAATTTNCCCCCCCTCCTGAATTTGAACTTCAAAATGCTGCCGCGCATGTGTGGACCTCGATGTCACAAAACAAAACTCCTGCTCCGCTCCCGCTTGCCCCCAGCGAGCGCGCCACGAGTATGGAGGACCTCCCGGAACAGGCTTTGATAGGCATGATGCACATGCTGGAGCCCAATGATCTTGCTGCTTTGGCATGCGCCTGCAGGCGGTTGCACAGCATCAGCCTGATGGTTGATGGCAGGGATGGTAAGCTGGTTGTGCCAGTGTGCTGTGCAAGTATTTGAGCAGCATTGTGCTTACGTCACGTCTGCCATGCATCTGGCAGGGCGCGCCACTTTGAAATGGCATGCCCAGCTGGCAGCCTCCATGCGGGCCATCGCTTCTGGCCAATGGAAAGACAACCTGATACTGGCAGCAGCAGTACCAGACCAAGGGCGCACGCGCAACATCTCATTCGGCACATTCTCCTTCACACGTAAGCAGGTGGTTAACGAGGGGCACCACGTGCGTGCTTCAAGCGCTGACGAATGCTCTCATGTTGCGTGCACAGCAACGTCTGCCAAGGCCAACGCATCGGTGTTGGTGGCAGGGGACAGCTGCCAAGCGTTTCTAGATGCACAACCGCCAGATGCAGAGGGCACAGTGTTGCAGCTGCTGCACGGCCACATCAGGCCGCAGACAAGCGCGAAAGCCAGCGCAGCAGCTGATGCTCTGAAGGAGCTCTCGCTGACATTCCTGGACCTGCCTAGCGGAGCCCCATCGCAGCCTTCCGCAACAGGCGGCACAGCTATGTTCGCCGCCATACCTCACCTCCTGCCCGCAACCTGCAGCGTTGTCCTGCAGCCGTGCCTGCCCAGACAGCTGGTCAATGACTCGCCACACTGGCCACCGCCAGGGCCCTATCAGCACCCTTTTGCCATCCCCCACGACATCTTGCAGCCTGGCAGATGTGGAGGCGTTGCGTTGGCTGTGCCTTGTGCCCTGCCAGCAGCAACGCCAGACCTGGTTGCATCCGGCAGTGCTGCAAGCATGTTCGACGAGCCACTGGTAGTGGCCGCCAGGCGCTGCGAGCAGGCAAGCTTGTGCCTGAGCATACAGCACGTGCTTAATAGTGCAACCTCACTTGAAGCAGCTGCCGACTGCGGTGCCAGACTGGACTCATCTTGCTGTGCTGTGCTGTCTGCAGGTGGTCAAATTTTTGACGCAGTCTCCCGGGCACCTGCGCAATGCCACCTACCTGGACATCTCCGGTCTCGCCATATCAGCTCAGTACCTGCTGTCGCTGTTGAGCAAGTAAGGCTGCGTTTGATACTGCGGGAAGGGTAGCGATAGTTCACCACCACAACAGGTTATGAAGCACCTAAACATGTGTGTCTGTGTGCAGGTGTGGCACAAGGCTGAAGATGCTGGCAGCGCGGGCAACACATTTGTGGCCGCCCATACTGCAAGCATGCAGCGAAGTAAGCTGTCATGCTGCAGCCTTGCCGTTGCGTACCTGTTCACATCACTGCGGCGTCTGGCTCAATGCTTCTGTATTGCTGCTTTTTTACTGTCGTGCAGGGTCTGCTGCACATCACGCACCTCGACCTCTCCTTTTCCCTTTCGGGAAAGTCACTGCCAATCCCAGGCACCAGCAGCGGCGGCACCGCACTCGCCTGGCAGGTCAAGCTTCGTCCTGCTATGCAGTTTGCCAAGGAGCTCAGGAGTGCCATCGCCAAGCTGCACAGTCTGCAAGGTGTGTGCCAATGCATGCTCGGCATGATCCCTGTGCTGGCCTTTGGTGGCACATGTCATGGGCTCTAACCAAGCACGCTCCATACTACTGAAACAGTGTTGTGCCTTGCTGGCAACAATCTGGATGGCTGGCTTGGCGGCATTGCAGGCCCTGAGCAGCTGCATCGTCCGTCTGCAGTCCAGCATCTTCAGTGTTTGCACACTCTGGACATCTCATACTGCACCGGCGTCACTTCACAGCAAGTGGTGGAGGTAATGACATGCTGCAGGCGGCTGCGCAAGCTGCTGACGTGTGGCTGCAAATCGCTTGCAGAGGCAGGTGAGCACCCGGCTGCTATTGTCTTATTTTAGACAATACTTTGTGACATACTGTCTGGTGTCTTATATATGTGCTTATGATGCCTGCATGAACGTGCCCGTGGTTTGTTCTGGCCTTGCAGGTGGTACGGAGAAAATGGCCGACTTGCTCAGTACATGGGCAGCAAACGGTGACGACTTGTCTGATGACGCACCCCGTCTGCCCAACCTCACACACATTACGGTCGGCTGGGGGTTCAACGGAGCTTCGTTGCGCAACGCTCTGTGCAGCTCCCAGCACTCGTTGGTCTCACTTGAGGTAGGGGTGTTTGCAGTGGTAATGGCTGGCTGGCTTGCTCTTTGCTGCTGCGCGGCTGTCATGAAATTGTGCTTGCAACACTTTCCTCAGGTGTCGGTGGGCGCCACCCTGACAGATCACGGCCTTGCTAAGATTGCTCAACAGCACCCCCTGCTGGAAACTGTGCAGCTCTCCATGGCCGCCATCTCCGACACAGGTAAGCTTTGTGAGCGCATTCTCTCCTAAGCAAGTCCCATGTCGTCTTGACAGGCTGTTTGGTGTACAAGGCAGAGGTGTGTTATCAGTGTGAGGGTTTGACGTCAGCAATTCTGCTCAATTATATCATGGCAGCTGACACACTCAGCCAGCCGGTCCTACAACTGGTTGTGAGCCTTCTTGCTTCATCTCTGCTATGTCGGCAGGTGTCTCTGCTCTGTTGTGGGCCTGTCGTCACCTGCACAGGCTGGCTCTTGTGGAGTGCGTTGGACCCTTCACCCCTGCCATGCTCACGGCAGCGCCTGGGCTGTGCAGTAGCTGCAGCGCAGCCGCCACCCTCGAGGTCAGCCCTGGTGTTCCACCAGTGCCACAGGGTTCTCCGCTGCCAAGCAGCAGCCCTAGCTGCAGAGGACGGTGTGTGCTTCAGCACAAGCGGTGGCGCATGACGGAGCTGCAGCTTCGAGGCGGCAACATCAGCCTCACCAACAACGACCTGAACGCCCTCATAGGCATGCCTGCGGCCAAGGGCCAGGGATCTGGCGGCCTCCACACACTGGCGCTGTCAGGACTGCCCCTTGTGTCCGACGCCTTCCTGTGGTACCTGGGCAGACAACATGCAAACTCGCTGCGCCATCTCAAGCTGGAGCGCTGTGGCAGTGCGCCACGCTCACACTCTGTGGGCCCCAGCCCTGCTTGTGGCCTGGGACTGTCGGAGGCAGGGTTGCTGGAGCTGCTTGCGCTGTGCCGAGGGCTGCGCAGCTTGAGCTTGCGGTGCTGCTGCCAGGTAGGCAGGGGTCACACACCTGCATGGCAGCTTGCATCTATGTGGGGCTGCACACTGTGCTACTGCTGCTGACTCGCTGTGCACGCGACACCTTCCTTCCCTGACGCAGTTGACAAGCTCATTTGAGGAGGCAGTGAGGCAATGCTGCCCTTTGCTTGAGCACCTTGATGTGGAGCATGGCAGCATGGGCAGCAACAGGCCGTACGCGCTGCAGCAGCTGGAAGTGATGGGCTAGCGTACGTCATGCTGCTATGTGGAGCTGTTGCCCTCAACAACCACCCTCAGACTTCAGTCAGCAAGTGCCTGGCATGCCTGCTCAGGCTGCTGAGCTGCAGGCCGCTCAACAAGGGCTCTCCCAACTAGTCAGTGTGCAGCAGCGACAGAAGCCTCGAGAGTTGACAGGGCCTGTGCCATTCAGAGCCATCTTCTGTGAAATCCCGACTAGAGAACGCAGCTCTGAGTTGCATGAATGGGGCGGTCAGGTGGCCGAGCTGCCTCAAAGCTGTTGGCAGAGTGCAGCACATCTGAAGTTGTGGTGATTCTTTTTCTTGTCGACCCACAAAAGCCTTTGACTCTGGCAGCTATGTCAGCAGCTATGTATGCTTGATTTCAAACAGGACCCTGAAGGTGCAATACATGCTGCGCAGCGCATCGCTGCGCATCCCTTTGAACTGCAACTGGGCAGCGACGCGCTTTGCCATGTGGGTGCCGCACTGCCGCAAGCTCCATTTTTTGCGAACTGTCCAAGGCCTGATTTCACCTCTCTCTTGCGCTCTGCAGGGGGCCCAAGCGCAAGGCCGCGGCCCAAGCTGCTGACAAAGAAAACGCGGAGAGCCCACAGGCATCCACCAGGTTAGGAGGGCCACATGAGTCTGCGGTGATGTGATCAATCCAGCCAGCCCAAGAGCTTTGGTGCCATGCAAGTGCAGGCCAAGGCGCAAGGCTGCAACTGCAAGAAAGCAACAGAGCCCAGAAGATGTGGCCGGCGACGAGGCCAGTGCATCTAAGCCTAAAAGGTAATGGTCAGCGACAGCTCACAGCAGAGCAAGAGCCAGAGTAAGTTTGAAGGGCTGATGCAGACCTCTGGCTTGTCATGCAGGACCAGGCGCAAAGCTACCACAGCAACGCCATTGGAGGGTGCCGCTGCCAGCGACGAGGCCGTGCTCAAGTGAGTATGCACTGCGGGATCTTTCCTACATCCAAGCACGTCAACTCCCTCCTCATGATGTCTGCTCTTGATGCTGCCAGGGCAAAGCGTGTCAAGAAGCCGGCGCAGCCTGAGAGTGGGTGCCAAGATCGGCCTGGGCACTAGCAGTGCACATGCAGCTGAGATGCACTGCTGATTGCTGGTGTCACTCACCATGCCAAGCGTCTGCGTGTTGCCCGCGATCCAGGGCCCAGATACAGCGAGTTGTTGAGGCCACCAGCACCCACCATCCCCGCTACTCGACTGCTGTCTTGGAACGTGGGAGGTGAGGGCTTGCCCAGGGGGCCATGCTCGGCTTGGCCAATAGCTGCCAGTAACATGTTCCGCTGCATCGATGCGTGGCATGGTACGGCAGTCTCACTACTAGTGCACTGCGCCCTGCTGACTGCGCGCAGGGCTGAGAGGGCTTTTGAAAAAGGTGTGGCATCGGGACTAAGCGCAACCACTGCGCCGTCTAGAAACTCTGTCGCTTCTGTGCTTTGCACGTTCTCCACGCACAAGTGGATACGTTGACTGGCATGTCATTGACTGGTGGCGCAGGACCCCGATGCGTTGACCAAGCTGCTGGACAAGGAGGAATCCGACATTATCTGCCTGCAAGAGATCAAGATTTCTGAAAAGGACGTAGGTTGAGAAGAAGAAGGACTGTGCCGTTTGCTGGCCTTAGGTGCGGTGCTGCCTTGTTCCAGTGCTCAAAACCTGCACGTTGCTTGCACTGCTGCTGGTGTTACAGGTGGCACAGGTCACAGCATCGCCGAAGCTGCAGGGCTGGCACGCGTACTGGAACTGCTCGACAGCCAAGGCTGGCTACGCAGGCGTTGCAACATTCTGCAGGTAACACCAGCATGCGGCACATGGCTTGCCTACAGAAGGAGCACTGCAGGAGCATTTTCAGAAAGGCAGTTGCTGATGTGGTGATGCGAAGGATGCGTGCATTTATGGCACTGCCCTTGTTGTGTGCACAGGGAGGAGCCTCTGAGCATCACCAAGGGGATTGGCCACGAGGTGGACAACGAGGGCAGGGTGGTAGTCACGGTGAGGTGCAGGACGCTGGCAAGATGCATTGCATGCATACGCACCAAGGTATGAAGGTATGCAACTTGTTGTCGCACTTGAACGCTGGGAGTGCGGCAGGATGACCTGTGCCGCTTGCCTGGGGGCTGCCTGCCTGTGCAGGAGCACCCAGGCTTCTGGCTGGTCAACACCTACACGCCAAACTCAAGCACAGAGCTTGTGCGCCTGGTGCGTGCAAATCCACTGCAACATGATAATTCCAGTGCTGACCTGACTGCATGCACGATGCATGTGCATCAGCTACCTGACTCTGCTGGCAGGCTGGCCAGTGTGCGGCAGAATGTGCGGGTGCAGGGTCGGTCTGCCTCTCTGAGCCTGACTGCAACAGGTCTTGGTTCCCTTGCATGCAGAGCATGCGCACCCAGGAGTGGGACCCTGCGCTGAGCAAGTTCTGCAAGGTACGGAAGCAGAGTGGGTTTTGTTTTTGCTGCTGGGCAGTGTAGAGCACAGCCATCAGGGATGTCATTGCCGCTGCGCAAATGCTTGGTGGCATGCTTCCTTGGCTTTGGCGCAGGTCGGCCTAAAACCTGATTCATTGCATGGTGCGGTTTGTTTGCCTCTTGCAACAGGGCTTGGAGGCTCAGGGCAAGCCAGTCGTTCTGGCAGGAGACCTCAACTGTGCACGCGAGGAGATTGACATCCACAAGTAAGTGATGCTGCATGACCAGGCGGTCACTTATTGCATCGCGTACCATGTGGCCTAACAGCAACACACAAGCAGGTGCGATGGTTGATTTGACCTTTCGGGGTCGGCATGATGTTCGTTGCTTGCAGCCCCAAAACCAACCTGAAGAGCGCAGGCTTCACGCCAGAGGAACGGGCCAGCTTCAAGGCAGTGTACATGGATCAGGGCTTTGTTGGTGAGCACACAGCAGGAGCTTGCCTGTTGTTATAACTTGTGCAGCCAGCTCTTTTGCGTTGATGTTGGGCTGGTTGCTCACAGGCAAGTGCAGTGCATGGCCAATTGCGACAAATGAGCAATTTACTCTGTGACCTGCACACATAACACACTACGTAGACACATTCAGAGCTCAGTACCCTGGACACGTTGGCTACACCTACTTCTCGCACAGGTGAAGCTGGGTGGTGGGGCCTGAGGAATGACCTTATCAGCACTGCCCTGCGTTTGGGCTGGATGTTGTCAGCACTTAATTGCTTGCCCCTCTTGTTGACAGGTTCAACGCACGCAGCAAGTTCATGGGCTGGAGGCTGGACTACTTCCTGGTGTCAAGCACCTTGGCCCCCCGCTGCCACGATGCCTTCATCCTCATGGACTGGCCTGGGTCGGACCACGTGCCACTGGGGCTCATCCTGACACAGGACTGAAAGGCACCACGTCCTGCTGCAGGGCACATGTACTGCAATCAGCGGTCCGAGTGGCTGACTGTGCTGCTGCACAGACCTGGGATTGTCACAGTTGTACATGTATTGCCACATGTCATGCTCGTTAAGTTGTTGTTGCTGCGCTATGCTTGCAAATGCAGAAGCGTCGCACTGCAGCATTGCAATGCTGCAAACGAGCAATCCAACGAATCCACTTAACATTGTAACTTTGCAGCAGAGACAGCATCAAACAAAATACAGCAAACTCGCTGCGGCGCAACGCTACGCGCTGACATTGTCGAAAACCATTGCATTGTACATAGCTTTAGCAGCAGCAGCGCAAAAGAAACAAAATCAGCAAGACTGCGTGTGGTATGGGGCGTCTCAACAGCCAGACGTGCCTGGGCATTCATGTGGGCAGTGTGCTGCGCAGCTCGCCATACGCCTGCTGCAGGTACTGGAACGCTGGCGTTGCGGACGAATCACCATTGCTCTTGTCGGGGTGCACCTTGAGCATCAACTCCTTGTATGTTGTGGTGAGTCCGGCCTGCGTGGCTACGTTGCGGAAGGCTGCCGCGTGGATCACGTGGCGGTTGGCACCTGGCGCCGAGGCAGCTGCAGAGCAGGCCAACAGCCTGCGAACCTCCCAGGCCCCGACCTTCCGCTGTGCAAGCTCCAGGATGTCTTGTTTTTCCAGCCCTGCAAGAGGCAGCCAGGTGGCATAATCTCAAATCGCTATGGCACCGGTATCATCACCCGAAACATAGTTGAAGCTGTACAGCACCTTGGCTGATCCACCCTGATGAAAACCTGTAGCGCAAGTTTCCAGCATTCCTGCTGCCCAGGCAGCCTGGTGCATCGTCGCACCTGTGATTTGCACCTCCGATACACCAGCCTGCAGCAGGAACACCTTCAGGGCACCAGCGCTTGTGCTCTGTGCAAACACAGGAGGCTCAGCGGCCAGGTCTGGAAAAGCCCCTGCTGGCTTGCTTGAAGAGGCGGGCGGCGGCTGGCAGGGCTGCTGCGGCTGCTGCTGATACTGGTGCTGGCCGCCATACGGTGCGGAGCCAAACGGGAACCCACTGGCGGAAAAGAACTGCTGGAAAAAAGGGTGGTGCTGGAACTGGTTGAAGAAAGGCGGCGCGCCGTGTTGGAACGACTGCGCTGTGCCCTCGCGCTGCTGCTGCTGCTGCTGCTGCTGATGTTGCTGTTGCTGTTGCTGAGCCCTCTGAGCCCAGCTGTGCGGTGCTTGCTGAGCGGGTGGTGGCCCACTGCGCTGCTGCTGCTGCTGCTGTGGCGGCGACGGCTGCTTGTGCTGGCCGTTGCTGTCCGCCTCACCTACCCCCCGCTGCTGCTGCTGATGCGATTGCTGTTGCTGCTGCTGCAGATGCTGTAGCTCCCGCTTCATCCTCTCCACAGTGCGCTTGAGGCTTGTTGCCTCCACGTCCCGCTTCACCAGCATGGCCTGATCCCATAAGCGGCAGAGCAAGCAACAGGTCTGACGTCAGCAAGGTAGGTGAGGCATTGCCTTGAGCATACCCAGCAAGGCCAGTGACAACTGAGCATTTGTAAAGCAAGTCCAGACAGCCATTGCTGCCTATTTGCTCACCCTCACTGTGTCCAGCTCTGCCCGCTGCTCGTCATTCATCCCCTTGTACACCCTCAGTGCCTTAAGCTCTGTCTCCTGCTGCAGTAGCTGGGCCTGCAACACAGGTATGACAGCACACATGCAAGTCAGTCCCACTGCAGAGGCAGCAGACAGCAAAACAAGCAGATCTGCATAGCAACAAGCAAAAACGATGCAGTCTAACCTTGAGCTTCTTCATGTCCTCATCAAATGCCACTTTGTCCTTGGCAGCAGCCTGCTTTGCCCGCACCAGGTCATCCTGCGTCAGCGTCGGTCAGAATTGCCCAGCCAGGAAATGTCATCATCCGTCACACACATGTGGGTGGCCTATTCCTGCGCAAGATTCCTGGCCTGCTGTGACAGCCAATAACGACTTCAGAATGGCAAATACGAGGCTGGATCACAAACTACCTCCAGCAGGTGCGATGTGCTGTCGTCCCACCTTGGCACTCTGCAGGCGTTCCCTGTAGCGCTTGGTGGCCAGCTTTGCAGAGTACGCCTCGTCCTGGCACTCAACCAGCTCAGCCTGCAATGTGGTATTCCAGACCACGGTGACTGAGCGACGGCAGCAGCAACAACAGCAAGCGCTGCCCTGGACGCGCCACACCCAAGACTATCCATAGGCCAGAGTCCATTCCAAGTGACAATCATGCGCTACTCCCGACTGCTGTGGCTGCAACCCTTGCTTGTGCCTTGACCACCCACCTATTTCTATCCTGCCCCCGCCACCTACCCCCAGCGGCCATGTATGAGCGCTGCCAACTGTGGTGCCCAGCCAGGCATACCTTGAGCGTGGCGTATGCCTGCTTCAGCTGCGCAAGGCGATCAGCCAGCTCTGCATTCTCCTCGCGCAGCCGCTTGGCCTCCATCTCATGCATGTCTGCTGCTGCCACTGCCGCGGCCGCTACCGCAGCAGCTGCATTCACGGGCACCTGTGGCGTATGGCCACTGGCGGTGGCTGCTGCTTCATGTTGGTAAGTGCTGCGCTTCTTACTGGCTGCTGCTGCTCGGCCAGCTTGACTCAGCTGCTGCTGCTGTACCTTGTCTCCCGTGCTCCTTCCTGCTGGCTGCATGCAGTTGATTGTGAAGGTGTTAGAAGAGCCCAGCAGTGCACGCCACCACTGTGCTTGAACAGGCTGCTGCAAAAGCTGTCTGTGCGGCAACAGGCAGCTGCTTGGTGGTACCTGATGGCCAAGAGGGCTGGAATTTGACTCGCTCAAGCTGCTCTCGCTGTCCTCCAAACAGTCATCCCCGTCAGCGTCTGCATATGGGTGATGTGCAACCGCGTTGCCAGCAGAACGCAGGCGCTTGTAGGGGCGTGCGTCCTCCTGCATGTGCTTCGGGTAAGCCCCACTCCAGGGCCGTCCACTGCAAGTCAAGTCAGCCTTTCAGCAATGAGTCGTATCACCTTGAGCCCGTGTGCACGCGCATCGAAAGCAACCTGGCCAACTTGGCGTCCACACACAATTCACACTCATTCCACCAAGCGTTGCGTCGCATTTCCGCCCTCTTTACCTGCGATGCTAGCGGCCCTTCAACGTCGTGCCTGTGCCAGCACACGCCTGCGCACGGTTGCCTGCATGGCCACGAAATCGCCTGTAGTGGACCCTGCAGCAAAAGTAGGCATGAGCACAGGGACGCGCTGGCCCAAGCACTGACCCTGCCATCTTCTGACACCTACAAATTGCCTGCAGTTTGCTTTTGGACCCCACACAGTTCATGGCAGCGAGGTAGGAGGCATCGCCAGCGATGCAGCTCAGTTGCTGTCCTGCTGTTGCACCTCATTACACACTGGGCAATGCTGCAGGTGTTTGCTTTGACCGATCTGTCATATGCATTCGTGAACCTCAAGCCGGTTGTCCCTGGTGAGCACAGCTGCCAGCGCAAAAGTGCTTCTGACAGTGTCTGTCGCACAAAGCTCAAGTCCAGGCTGGCTCATCTGCAGGCCATGTGCTGGTTTCCCCAAAGCGATTGGTGAAGCGCTTTGCTGACCTAGATCCCAACGAGGTCAGTGACCTGTGGCGACTGGCACAGACAGTGGGCAGGGCCATTGAGCCACATTTTGGTGCAACGTCGCTTACCTTTGCAATCCAGGTATGCCCTGGTGGTCTGCATATTGCGTGTGCAGTATTGCGCATTTTTAAGCCGCAGATCGTCAGCTGCTGCTGCTCTCACAAAGCGCTATGATTTGAGAACTGCATGCCTCTGCAGGATGGCCCTGCAGCTGGCCAAACTGTGCAGCATCTGCACATTCACATCCTACCAAGGAGAGCAGGCGATTTTGAGAAGAATGACGAAGTGTATGATGCGATCGACGAAGCCTCCAAAGACATGAGGTCAGGGTGCCCATGGGGTTTTGGGCCGCTGTGTTTGTCATGCAGTTGTCTCCAAGGACAATGAGGGGTATCTGCGCGAAAGTGCAGTTTGTTACATGCCACATTGCGATCGTCTGTGCTGCTGCAGGGCTGCGGCGGCTGGGGAGAAGCTGGACCTGGACAAGGAGCGGCGCGTGCGAACAAAAGAGGAGATGGCTGAGGAGGCAGCTGTTCTTCGGGGCCTCGTATCAAGCTAGGCGGTGTTGATGACTTTAACCTTGAGCCGTTCGGCGTGGTGATGGTTCACTGTATGTACTGGGCAAGACGTCCATGTGGTCTTTCAGGCTGTGGTGCAGTTGCAGGGCGCGCAGCACCATGGTCAGGCCAGCAAAAGGGTTGTGATGTCGACAGTGCAGACAGATCTCTGACGTGCTTGATCAGGGAGAGAAAGTGCAGCAGGATCAGGTTTGGCCAGCAGGTTACAGCTGATTCAGCTAACGTAGCAGGTCAGCACGTCAGGCAGCTGAGCAGCAGCTGCAGAGTTTCCGCGACTAAGAGCACTTGGCTAATTGTGATACTGCTGCTTATTATCACTGCTACTGCTACTGTTATTGTCATGCCTGCTGCGATTCTCAGCGGTATTAGCCGGGGGNGTATAACCATCATTAGGTGGGAGCGCACTCACAGACATACAGCCGCCTGATGTCTTGGAGCCATGATGAGTATAAGTGATAAATTTTCATGGCATTCATATGAATTGATGCTGTCACAGTGTATGCACTTGCAGTTGTCAGCGCGCTGAGAAGAGGAAACACAAAACTCTTGTACAAGAATGCAATGTGATTCCTGCTCCACCCGGTCTAAGCCACCACTATGTCGTAAGAATTGCCACTACTCGTGCCACCGCGACTGCTGGTGTTGACAATGCCAGCGCTGGCACCTGAAGCCCCGTTGTCCATGGCACCTCCAGCACCATCTACGCTTGAGCCAGGCTGCAAGTGGTTGCTTGCCGCGTTTGCATGCTTCTCGCTGAGCATCTGCAAAACTTCTGCCTCCCTCCTGCGCTCCTCTTCCTCATCGTCGTCCGTCTCGTCAACCGTGCCCAGCGTAGGGTGCACGGAGTCAGAGTGTCCATACCTGCATCCAACACAGCAGCCACGGTGAGCACAAGGACTACAACGTGCAGCAACTTGAGCAGTAGTCTGGCGCGAAATGTACACGCACCTCGGGTTGAAATCGGATAATCGGGAGACGGACCGCAGCCAGCCGTTTGCCATGAGTAGGTATACACCCGACATGATGGGCAGGCTGCCGGCAAGGCTGCCACCGCTTACCAGCAGGAGCAGCTGCTGCAGCATGCTGCCGCCGCTCTTGCCCGCCTGACTGCCAACAACGTCGATGGCCGCTTTGCCCTTGGTGCGCCCTTCCTCGTCCAGCGAGATGTACACCTAGGCAACAGGGAGGGCATGGGGTGAGTGACGGAGATGCGGTGAGGCGAAATCGCCGCGCCTGTAAACAGAGGACAAACACCGTTCCTCAACACAGAAAAGCAAGGGTGGCGAAGCAGGGTAAAATGACTGATCGATGTGTTCATCAGAAACGGCCTGGCGGCAATGGCGGGGTGCAGCTGAGAGACTTGTTGGTGAGCGCAGGACCTGGTGTGGTGAAGACTGCAACCTACCATCTCCTCTGACGGCTTGTGCATGCTGAACTTGGCTGATTTGCTGAACACGTACAGCAGCGCCCCGCCATACACCAGTGCTTTGAGCATCGCTGTGTACAGCATAAACAGCACATCAGAGCAGAGGCGTCAGTGTTTGCCGCCAGGCAGGAATAGCACGACGGGCTACTGCTGCCGCTCAGCAGGCGCAAGAACATGTTGTATTGCAAGCCGCAACCTACTTGTGGACGTGCCGGCTGCAAGCGCAGCATGGGCGCCCCCTGACCACGTTTGGAACGCGATGCAGGCAGCGAAGAAGAGTGCCCCGCCAACCAGCAGCACTTGCGGAGTGGCTGCAGCGACCTCCTTCCAGCCCATTCTGGCAAACATGGCTGGACTCAGTATCATTAGGCCACCGGTGAAGACACCCTGCAGCAACATAAAGCAGCCAGTTGTGAGCACACAGCGCTCAAACAGCCGTGAGCAACGCACAGCGCACAGGCGAAGAGAACCTTGCTGCCAAGAGGATATCGCTGTGTGGACCTGATGCTACCCTTCAAATGCACAATAACAGTAGCAGAGCAATCCTGTGTTGCCTGTCGCACCTGCCAGGTCGAGACATCCCCCAGGAAACTGGTGAACTGCGCTGGTGCAGGGTACAGCAGCTTTATGTGGCTCTTCCATGCATACTCCATCAGGTTGCTACACAGCCCTTGCGCCAAGCTCATCATTGCTAGACACTGGATGGGCACTGAGCGCGCCAGCGTGCTGCGTGGGAACAAGGCAGGGGAACAAACGGCAAACGAGATCAAGGGATGGAGCAATCAGGCCGAGAGGGAAAACAGGATGATGTGCAAACCAGGGCACGCAGCAGCAGCAGCAGCAGCAGCAGCAGCAGCATCCTGTCTCTAGCAGTCACAGGCAAACATAATGGCCCCTCAGCCTGCACCTTAACTGAACCTTAGCTTGGCAAGCAAGTGGCCTCAGTGCTGCTACATGACCCACCTAAAGATCTCCTGTACTGATGGCTTCTCCTTCCCGCTGCTGCTTGCATCTGATGCATCTTGCTCGGGTGCCGACGTGGGCGACACAACAGGCTGCTGTACAGCCCCTGGCCTCCCCCCTGCGCTGAGCTGCTCTGCTGCTTGCCGGCTGCTGTGCGCTGCCGCCCCTGCTTGCCTGCCTGGTCCCACTGCGGCTGACGGTGTTGAGGCGCTGAGGTATGACGAAGACAACAAGGGAGAGGAGGAGGCAGACGTTGAGCAAGAGCCCGAGTAACCCGATACAACGCCGTTTTGATCCTGATGGCTATTGCTGTACCGCTCCTGCTGCTCCAGCTGCTCCAGCTGCTCCATCTCCTCCAGCTGCTCCAGCTGCTGCTCCTGCTGCTGGCGCCTGGCTTGGTTGCGCTGCCGCTTGCGCTTGGCGTCCAGTGCCTTCTGCTCATTATCCTGCCGGCTGATGGTGCTGTACATGACGGCAGCGCCCACTGACAGCACGATGCAGAGCAGCATCAGGCTCTGAATCTGAGAAATGAACGTCCCCCGGCTGCTGAACGCCTGGTAAGGCACATGCAACAAGAAGCAATGGGTGCGTCAGCAAAATTATTGCTTCACTAGGAACGATAGCTCTGACAGCCCGACCCATATGTGCACAGACAGTAGCGCTCAAACCGTGCCATGGTTTTCCACCAACGGTAAATGTCTTTCCCTGTGCCCAAGTGCTGCCCCATACCTTCAGCACCAAACCGGCGGCAGCCTGTGCTACGTTTGCCCCCAGCCCAAACAGCGGATACAACGTATGTGCGTCCGACAGTGAGGTGGTCTCGTTGGCCAGCCCCCAGAACAGCAGTCCCAAGCATACGTCGCCCCAAAGCTCCGACTGCAAGGAAACGCATCAGCAATGCCAGCGTGCCCAGTTTAGACAAGGATGGTGAAGGTGCACGTGTGCAAAGCATGGCCATTAGGCTGCAGAATGCAGTTCGTTGCATTGGACAGAAAAAAACCCAATGTCCAGCTTTCAGGCAAGGGCAAGTACAGCGTGGCCTCGTGAGTTGCTTGATGTGAGCTTACCATGCAGAACATGAGTGTAAAGGTCCAGTTGCGGAACATGCCCACCAAGCCCGACATACCGCTGGGCAGCATCTGCAGCAGGCACCCGCAACAACCAAACCTCAGCAGAAGTGATCGCCATGCCGCAGCTCGATGTATAGGCCAAACAGGGAGCTGAAGCAAGCAAAGTTTGCTGATACAAGCTACTCTGGAGGCAGGTGTGGCAGGAGGATCACACCTGCGTCAGGCTGTCTGCCAGTTGATGGGGGTGCAGGACGTGGTGGTTGGGGTACAGCACATACGCAAACAGCACGAAGAAGCCCATGAAGATGGTGACGATGCCGTTGAACATGTGCGCCCGCGAGAGCCGCTGTGACGCTATGGAGTACAGGTACAGGAAGATCAAAGAAGACGGCAGGACGGCATACACCGTCAGGTATGGGATGACGTGTGCGCCCCCACCCACAGCCGTGATGACCTGCGGCATGAGCACCAGTGGCAGAGTGTAAGCGGCACAGTGGGCTTGGCAGGGCGCGGCAAGCTGCATCAGAATTCCTGTCTTGATATCTAGCGTACCCCTCACACCAGCTGAAAGGCCCCTCGCACCCAGGGCTGCAAACCCACGCACCAGTGTGTCCTTCAGGCTGTCCAGAATAGTGTTTGTGAAGGCGAGAAGGAAGAACAGCGTGACCATGGGCATGAAGCGTGGGGCCAGCGAGGAGAACTTCGTGTACTGAAAGATGGCTGCTTCCAGCATGTTTGAGATGCGTTGCCCACGCCTGCGTCTGTGACGGCCCACTGGCACGCCATCAGCTGCGCTGGCTGCTGCATTGGCTACCAGCCTCGGTTGTGGGCGCATGTGGGGTGGCCCTGTGCATGGCAGAGAAACTGGCTCACCCAGCTTCCAGATGGGTAAGCCAATTTCAAAGCTGCTGGGACGCACCTGTTTGCAAAGGCCATCGCCACAAAGGAGTGCCATGGGCGCTCACTACTGGTTGCAACCGCGCTGGCCCACCAGGGCTGCGAACAGGCGGGTGCTGCTGCACGATGCTGCTGCGCAACAAGCATCGTTGCAACGCATGCAGCTGCAGGGGGTGCGAAGGCAACAGCGTTGCGCGCTGTGCCAGAAGCCCGGAGCAATGAGTTTCCATGGAAAGCGTCTGCGTACAAAGGTTTTGCTGCTAAACCATTCTTCGCGGCAACTGGGACTGGTCGGGTTGGGTTCCTTGAACCTGGTGGGGCAAATGCACCCCTAGCAAAAGTGTGCACACTCTTGGGAGTGTGGAACTGGCCATGTGGCAAGAGAAGCTCGCTCAAGTTGTTCAGTCAGTTGCATGCATATGATCACACACACACACACACAATGTCTTAGCAGCAAACTGGCAGGCTGCGCACCTATCACCACCCACCCTTCAGCAGCGCGACCCGCTGGTCACACACACACACAGGCGCTAGCGTTCGCGAGGCGGCGCTAGCGCCACCCTGGCTGCTGCGAGGCGGCACCACGCGTCTAATGCAGCTGCACAGACCCCTCTAGATCCCCGCCGCAAAAAATTTCGGTCGACGCCATTACCGACGTAGGGGA
>JAWZTI010000175.1:0-47332 GCA_039880955.1 Chlamydomonas urium | reverse complement strand
GGTGGGGGCGAGGGCATGGGCGGCGGAAGCTGGTCGCTTTGCGGCTGCGGCTGGAAAGTTGTTGGCCCTGTATTCCACGACGGTGGGGGCGGCGAGAGGACGCCGAAAATCGGCGGCGGCGGCGGGAGGGCGCCGAACACGGGAGGCGGTGGTGGTGGCAAGGGCGGCGGCGGAGAGGAGACCGCAAAGGTCGGTGGTGGCGGCGGGCTGGCCCCGAAGAAAGGAGGTGGGCTAGAGCACTGCAGCTGCGGCACGTTGGTGCTTGTGAACGCCTGCGATGTGGTAGATGCTGCAACGATGCCGGAGTTGCAAGGGATGGCAAAGTAAGAGACATAGGCGCCGATGCTGCCGGGGTTGAACACGCCGACCATGAGCTGCGCTCTCGTCACGTTGGGAAACAGCGCCGATACCTGCAGCCAGGCCGGTGTACGGTACCTGCGCCAGGAGCATGACGGTGGGTTGCGAGGGGTGTGTGTGAGGGGGGGAGGAGGAATGCTGTGCACAAGGAAGGCGCGCAGGAACTGTACATCAGTACACACCATGCGGCCATGCAAGTGCCCAGTGCAGGGTTTGCCACGCTCATCGTGGCAGTGTCCAGCAGTAAACCCAGTCTGATCGACATGCCAAGTGGCCTGAACGCCAGGGTACACAACAAGGGCCCTTTGCACTCACGAGCAGGTTGGTGGGATGATGACAGGCTCGTTGAAGGTTGTCTGGTAAATGGACTGCACAAAGTAGATGGCGCTGGCGCAGTCGCTCCTGGAGGCGCAACCATGCAGGACAGCGGGGAGCGCAGAGGAGACGAACATTGAAACAAGGTCAGGTGCATGGAGCACAAGGTCGCGACTCCTCTTACGCTTGTCTGCGTTACCATTTGCCTTTAAGAAGCTCCCATGCGCTGGATTGCGCTGCCAGAGGCAACGCGCTTGTTGTGAACTTCACATTGCAATACCGCCTGCACTGCATCTTACCTGAAGGGGAAGACGCTCGTGGGGTAGAAGATGTTGAACACGAACGACTGGAACGGTGGCGGCGGTGGGCTTGGGGGCGCCAAGGGAGGCAACGGAGGTGGCGGCGGCGGGCTTGGAGGTGGGCTTGGGGGTGGAGGAGGAGGTGACGGTGGAGGTGGGGGCGGGGGGCTGGGCGGATCGACGCCTGGAGGCGCCGGCGGCACTGGTGGGCTCGGTGGCAAAGGCGGTGAGGGTGGGCACAGGAACTCTGACCAGTACTGTGAGTTGCCTGGGCCGGGAATCCTTGCTGTCATGGGGCCATACGCCATTAGGGAGGTTGCGCAGGGCAGCCCTAATCGCAGGTCCAGGATCAGCTTGAGTGCCGAGTTGGGGCCGTTGGACGGCGTCAACGACTGCACGAACGCCGCGGCAGACGCGGGGCCATAGAAGTAGTACTGCACGACGATCGAAGTACCGCCCGCCTGGTTGACCGCGGGCCCAGAGCATGTTGGTGGTGGGCGCCACTGCCCATTGAAGGCAGTTGCCAGGTAGATCCAGTCTGGCAAGGTGTCGGCGCAGACGGTTGCCGCCATCGTAGCAGATGTGGTGAGGGTCAGGACGACGGCCAGCTGGGGTGGGAGAGGAGGGGAGGGGCTGTTTGGGGGCCGAGGCGGCATTGGTGAGGGTGGGGAGGGGGGCCGCGGCGGGGGCCGGGGAGGTAGTGGCGGCGGCGGCGGCGGCGGCGATGGGGGACTGGGCGGGGGCGGGGTGCAGCTGGGCAGCGTGAGGAGCACTGGTGTTCCGACTGGCGGTGTCGTTGGCTGCAGTGAGTAGAAGCTCGTATTGCGCGTGGGGCAGCCGTTGGCGACAAAGTCGTTGGTGCGCTGGTCCAGCCTGATGCGTACCGTCAGGTACAGATCGTTGCCCGGTACGAACAGGTTGACGGGGGGGCAGGTGCTGCCGTTGCAGAGGCACACGCCGGATGTGGGGTCGTTGGGAGACGGGTTGAACACCCCTCCCTGTGTAGGGTCGCACACTTGTGTGAGGTCGATGCTGAGGGTGTAGCACGAGTAGAAACCGGCTGTGTAGACCACGTCACGGTACCTGTTGTCAGCGGGTGCCCCGGGCGGTGCAGTGGTTCAGCAAGGTAGGACAGCCGGGCCAGGATCACCACTGCTCCTAGTTTTTGTGTTTCCCTACGAATGAAATGTGCATCTATGCCTCTGCTGAGTTGAGCAAGGTACCACTGACTGTTTCCTTGATCAGAGATGCAGAGTGATGCGCGCCTCTGCTAGGTGGTGTTTCCAACCGCGCCCTGGATGTACAAGGCATGCACAAAAATCTTGCCAACAGCTGTCAGCCGGCCTTGCCTGCAGCCCCTTGCTCCGCCAGCGCTGCAGCAACGGGCTGAACTGCCCTGTCACTTGACCCTCCCTCCATTTTTTTTGTCGTGATGTCAGGCCTGCCAGTTCACAAACCTGCACTTCCCAGTACACCAGGTTGTGGCCCCTGCCAACCCCAGCCTTTCCCTCTTACACAAACCTGCATGGCCCTCACCCTGCATCATGAGGTCCATAACCTTGCCTGTTTGCAACCTCACTTGCTGGCGTGTCCGCAGCCCCAAAGCACTCACTGCAGCGGCAGCGACGCGTTTGCGCTGCTCCAAAGCCCAATCTCTACCGCTCTGGACGTTGCTGACGACTCGGTGTTGAAGATGTAATTGCAGTTGAACGTCATGGTGATGTACATGCGCTTGTTGTAGGTGATGAACACCATGCCCATGCCCACAGCGTTGGGGTTGAATGTGCCGATCTGATAGATGGGCACGTTGTACACACCCTGGTTCCAACCATTCTGTTCCATGTCCTGCTGGCAGATGTACGAGGCTGGCATGGTGCTGGTGTTCACTGCTGGCGCAGTGGGCGTTGGCAGCGTGCAGTATCGGGGATCCGCCCAGTAGTTATCTACAGTTGACAGGCCCTGCATGTGCATGGTGGCGCACAGCAGACTTCAGCACCTGCAAGCGCACTGGCACCTCTAGGTACATGCATGCACTCATGGAACGATGTGTGTCATGCAGCATGGGCTCACCAGGCAAGGGCCCAGACAAAGTGGGCAGCGCGGGTCGGCTGTGGTGGGCTGGAACTTGTCGCAGTAGACGGAGTTCGGCACAGCTTGTGCTGGTGCCGCAAACACGGCGGTCAAAGCGACCAGCAGGTGGGACAGCCATGGCCATGCTGAAGCTCGTCTCAAAGACATGCTATCTAGTGCGGCAACCGACTTCTGCAACTCGGCACGGCTCTGAGGCAAGCCTCGTCTCCCGCCGCAATGGCTGTTGTCGAGCACTTTGTTGCTGCGAAACCTCAATGCTGCATTATTGAGGGCAGCGTCACGCCGAGCAGAGCCCAAAAACTGCAAGGCCGCGGTAGCTGATGACAGAACGCCTTGACAAGCTGTTGCTGCCCGCTGCTGCTCCAAAGGCCAGCGCTGCAGCTTGTTCTAAAACGATGCAGCCCGCCGCGCGCTTGATAACACCTGCTGAAAGGTTGCACCCATGACCTCGTGGCACGTTGCTGCAAGGCGTATTGGCTACGGATGAGGATAGGAAGGTGAGAGCGCGTGCAGCAAACGGGATGAAACTTGTGCGCCCGCCTCACCCCGCCCGCCCTGCAAGGGTGTTTGCGTCATGCACATGGGGCATTGCCCTGCAGCACCTGTAGCATGCCTTCCCAGCCGTGTATTTGAGATATCGGTTAACATGGATTGCGTCCCAAGCTGACAACAAAGCTCATTTGTGATGCGCATTTGAACATGCAGGCTGCAGCTGCTCATGTGTAGCTCCGTCTCCATTGCGGACCATGTCTTGTACACCGAGCCACGCTGCTGCAGCTGCAAGCGAGCTGCGGGCTGGTTGGATTGCCCTGCGTAGCATGCAGTGTTGGACTCAGTGCCACAGGCCTCAGCTTAAGGCCCATGAGAAGGCGTTCGCATAACCCACTTTCCGCTTGCCGATGCGAAGCCAAACCGAGCTTGCTCCAGGTCGTTCAGCTGTTCTGGTGCGCGCTGAGGGGGGCCGGCTGGCATGCCGCAATACTGCACCACGTCGGCCGCGACTCGTTCGCCCAGGTACCGGCGGTGGCTATCCGCGCCTGGGCGACTGTTGCTACTGCGCTTCATCGACACGCAATGTCTGCTGTACAACGGGGCAATAGTGGTGGCTGCTCCTACCAACAGGTTTGAAAAGGTCAGAAATTAATAGATGATCACGCGGCCTCAACAAAAAGGGCAACAGCCGAGGTCCCCGCTGCTACGTCCGACAGCGTGCGCGTGCCTTCCAAAACAACCCTGGGATAGCTGTTCAGCTTCCAGGTCTCGCCTGTGAGCGGCATTTCCTCAAGGCAGCACACCCAGCGCAACACGTCCGCCATATGCGAGTCGCCCACGAACCACCGCTGCTTTGAGCTGCCTGTTGGCAGCCGTACGCGCACCAGCACAGCGCCCTCAGTGCCAGCTGCAGGCTCTGTGCCTGCGATCACGGCACGCTCCTCCTCTCGCTTGCGCTGTAGCTCCTGTTTCCACGCCTGGGCCTCCTCCTGCATAACGTGGCAGACAGCTGCCAAACGCATGAAATCCGAAAACATGTGTTGTGCACAACCCCATTCCATGAGCACTTCATTGCGCAACTCACCTGCTCCCTGCGCTGCGCTTCAGCCAACTCTGCAGCTGCCCGCTTCGCATCCTCCACCTGCTGCGCACGAAGCCGATCAGCCTCCATGGCCTGCAGCGCACCACCAAAGCAGGCAGGTAGCACGCCAGGTATGAGAAGCTGCATGACTATGCAGCTGACAGCACAACCTCATTTCACCGCCCCCCCCCTGCAATGCGCTTGAAGGTGCACCCTGCCATGCTCCACCAGCTGCGTACCAAAAACTAGAATGTGCAGCTTGGCCGTGGGGTTCATGCCATGCCATTCACCATCCACCGGCGTACCTGCAGGTACTCGCGGTCCTGTTCCTCGCGCAGCAGGCGGTCAGTCTCGATTGCCACACGGCGAGCTGCGTCTCCGGGGTTCAACCCGTCCTGCAGCTGCTGCAACCACTGCTGCTGCCGCTGCTCTGCCTCCTGCGCCACTGCCAGCGGGATCATGTTGCCGCTGCTGCGGCTCCCGTGCGCCCGACTCAGGGATGAGAAGCTGGCGGAGTGGCGAACAGCGTTTGTGTTGCTGGCGCTCCCCACAGGAGCCACAGACGACAGGGCGCGCGCATGCGCTGCAGCCGCCGCAGGGCTCTCGCGGGCAAGCGGCGTGGGAGCAGGGGCTGCTGCCGCTGCTGTGCCCGACCCTGACCTGCTGCCCGCCTCTGCGACAACGGCGGCCAGCAGGTGTGCATCTGCTGCTGCTGCCTGGGCTGCGCGAACGGACGCCTCATCGACCTGCTGCTGCACTCCCTGCACCCACACCTGCTGCCGCTCTGCACGGTCGGGCCGCTGAGCCTGGCCTGAGACGTGTCCCTTGACCGAGCTTGTTTGAATGGCTGCGAGTGCAGTGCACATGCAGGAGCAGGAGCATCATCACCAGCAGCTCACAAGGACTGGCCAAACGTTTGGTATTAGGCCTGGATGGACTGCGCAAGTCTGCGCACATGAGCCGCACCTTGCTGGGTGGGTGCCTTCTGACCAGCCAATGCCTGCAGCTGCCCTTGAGCCCTGCCTCGTGCGTGCGCCACGCCCTCCTCTCTGCTGGCATCACCCTTATGACCGCTGCGTTCCCGCAGAGCCTACACAACAAGGGTTTCGGTGTAAATCTTGGCGACAGAGAGCGTGGGCATACTGCATGATTGCCAGCCCATCCTTTTCTATAATCAATCACCTGCGCAACAGCCATGGCGCGCTCCTCCTCGCGTTGCTGCTCCTCAGCTGCAACACATACAACGCACAGCGGCGATCACAGGTAAGAGGCGCACAATCAAGCAAACTGCGCAAGACAGTTCAATGCTTGATTGCACGCACCAAGGATCCGCAACTTCCGCTGTGCTTCCTCCCTTGCACGACGCAAGCTCAGCTCCAATGCTTTCTGCTGCTCCTCCTCGGCCCGGGCTTGCATCCGATCCAAGCGCATGTAAACCAGCTGCCACACCACGTACAGCGCCATAGACACTAGCAGCAGCTTGCCTGCGTGCGCATGGCCGGTTCAAAGCTCTCTAGTCAAGGGGACAGCCATGCACCCGCGGACCTGGAACATTTATCACACGCACCTGCTACCACAGGCCACCAGCCAGACAGCAGAGCATTGCAAGCGCCCGCGATTGGCCGCCGCACAGCAAGCAGCGCGGGCGCCATCGCACCAGGAACCAGCTCTGCATTTGCAATGAGCCAGGCAAATCCAAGCGCTAGCCCAACCCATAACGCCTGCTGATGCGCCAGAGCCTGTCCTAGCGTCGCCATGTGCGTCAGTGATTGTAATGCTGTATCCTGCAACAACGCTCGGCTTAACACAAGGGAGAATGAAAGGTTGCACTACCATACCCAGCACCTTCTGCAGGGCGTGGTTGGTGATACTGATCGTGGAAAGCATGGCACACGAAACAGAGGGCAATCATGCATGAGGTATGCACACACATGAAAAAGTTGCTGGTGGTGAACCACAAGCAATATGTAATTATGCTGCCAGCCTGACTCTCATACCCACTTTTACTTGTGACATTGCAGGTGCCCATTTGGAATTTGTGTTACCCATTAACGTGTGCCACATGAGTGCTGGACCACAACCCACCTCCGCTGCCTAGATCTGTGTTCCACACATTGCAAGATAAGAGGCCTCCGCATGCTACACCCTGTGGTGCGCTGCTGGGTGATGCTATACTACCATCCAGGCCCCACCAGTTCATCCTGATTCCGCCACCCGGCCCCTGTCTAACTTGGGGCAGCATCATCCGGCATAGCACCGCTCCTGCAGGAGCACCAGCTCATCCACCAACGGAGCAGCTTCCAGCTGTTCGGCAGTTGCACCCACGCCCCTCAGCGCTGCCTGCAGCTTACCCGGGACCACTTCCTTGTCCTCATCATCTGCCGCCTCAGCATGATCGCGCAGCCGCCGCACCGCCTGGCTCGCTGCGGCCAGTAGCTCCCGCCCCAGCTTGGCCTCCAGATCCTTGCGCAGGAAGGCGGCGCGATTTGTCAGCGTGTCATGCAGACTGATGTTCTTCATGCTGGTGCCCTGCTTCCACATCACGTCCTTGCCGCCGATCCCATAACCGCCGGTGTCTGGGAAGCCCAGGTTGGTGCGGATGAGTGGCGACAGCGGCGACGCGCCATTTGCACCCTTGCGCAGAGTCGATGTCGGCACCAATGCGCCCTTTGCACCCGACTTGAGCCGAGGCGTCTCAGCATCAGCGGCCGCCGGCGACAGCGGGGCGCCAAACCCAAACCCAGCCTTTGGAAGCCCAGCGCTGAGCAATGCAAAGTCAGGCTCCTCTGCATCCCGCTGGCGGCCTGTGAAGTTCCTCTGTGAATGTGACATGCCAAGCAGTTGCGCAGCCGGCCTCACATAGTCTTGCTCGCCAGGCGCCACCCCGCCCGCCTGGCTAGCGTCCAATGTGGATGGTGCGGGGCCGTGCAACGACAGTCCCTTCTTGCTGTGCACGACGTTCATTTGTGACTTAAGCACACGCAGCTCTGAAATCTGTCCACCTGCGTACAACATATGGCGTGGTTGCACGTAGTCGGAGTCACAAACGAGTGAGCCGGCGCCACGGGTGACTCTAACCGCCGTGGCTCAGCACGCAGCATGTCTTGCAGCACCTTGTTACCCAACCCACTGATTGCATCAGCACCGGTCTTTCCCTGACGTTTTCAACTGTAGTCCCCACCTGCAACGCCGCCCGCAGCAGCATCCCCAAGCAATGCCAGCTTCTTCCTGTCTTCAGGGTGCAGTGTTGCCGCCAGCAGCTCCTTTTCTGGGTCCAGCTCTGCCTCGCCACCCGCAGCGCCCGCCGCAACGTGCCCGTCCAACAGCGACTGCAAACCAAACCCCTCAATCAGCTCATTAGAGGACATCAGGTCCTGCAGCTGGGATAGAGCGCCGGCCCCCAGCACGGCATGCCTACTGGCAGCCTGCTGCGCTTGCGCCTGCTGGGGGCTTGAGGTTACAGCTGATGTAGGCCGGGAGCTGGGTCGAGAAGAGGCCTTGGAGATGATGTCGGCCATCTGGGACAGGATGGTGGGTGGCAGCTTCATGCGCCTGTGCAGTGAGGTCGGCGCATGTGATGCACATGGTGAGCTGCTTGCCTGCCATTCATAAGCTCGCGGGCATGAGCCAGCAGCTCTACGGCAGGCCTGAGCCAACAGGTCAGCACAATTCCAAGCAAGGGAATGCAACACTGCGAACCGCCCCGCTTACCATGTATGCCAGCTGGCTTTGGCACCTGCGCTTGACAACTGGTCAAGGTACGCCTGCACCCTTGGGACGACGCTTGGATGCTGCACCCATGAAAGGCAACACAGCAGGGCAGGGATGGCTTGGTCAGCACACTGCTGTTGTCGCGCCTGCTCCAACTAACCTGGCAGGACATCACAGGACGCTGAGACAGGCGCTGGGCTTTGCTCATCGCGAGACAGGGTTGCTCGCAACAGCCTCACCCACCTGCAGCAAGTCGTTGGCTGTGGGGCGCGATGCCACGTCCTTGGTCAGCATCATGCCGATGATGTCGCGCAGCTCCTGGGAGTAGGTCGAGGGTAGCGGGTCATATGTGCCGCGCAGCACCTGAACGCAGCCCAAAGCGCGCAGCAGCTTTGCTGAAGGGCCAACGTGCCATGTTTAGGACAACACGCGTTTTTCACACGCTGATGGCAGACATGGCAGCTTCCCTGCAGCCACTCACCCTGATGACCACCCTTGACAGGTTGTCTGCTGCAAAAGCAGGTTTGCCCGTCAGCACCTGCGGGCACACGTTGGCAAGCAATGGGCATGAAAACAGTAAACGTTGAGTACCCTCGCCAGCAGCCCTGCAACCGGTGAAACGCGCATGTGCAAGGAGCTTTGGCAACCGCATCTCACCTCAAACATGACACAGCCTAGCGCCCAGACGTCACTCTTGAAGCTGTGTAAGCAGACAGGACAGGTGGGAGGTGGTAACGTTGACAGGTGTGCATGCAACAGACACCCACGCAGCGCTGCAAACTTACCTGTAAGGTGCTTCCTCATAAATCTCAGGTGCCCTACACAGGCAGCGCAGCATGACAGCAGCAGATTCAACCTATGACACGCGTCGTTGGAACGGGTGTCAACACAGCGGCAGGCGAAGAGGTCACCATGCCACTTACATGTAGTAAGGCGTGCCGATGGGCGTGCGTGCCATCTCCAGCGTCCGCTGCAGCTGTTTTGCCAGACCTGATACACGGTGCGATGCAGCCATGTCAGCACACCATGTGGGGCTGGCGTATGCAACCCACTTGTGACCAATACTCACCAAAATCCCCCAGCAGTGCTCTCCCATCCCGCGTCAGGAACACGTTCTGCACGATGGACCAGCAATGCAAAACGCCGGCTCATCAAGCGTGCAAGCAGCGAAGACCGGCTGAGTCAATTTGTCATGTGCCAATGTATAGGAACCCTTGCATACCTGTGTCTTGACATCACGATGCAGGATCTTTTTGCTGTGGCAGTACGACAGTGCCAGCAGCAGCTGCACCAGCCACTGCCACGCCTTGTCTTCCTCTACAGCCTTGCCAGCCTTCCTGTGGTTCCGCAAGGCAGCGTTCCTCAGGTCGGTGAGACTTTGCATTCGACTATGCTGCAGCCTTCCACGCAAGCCGTACTGCAGGATGCCTGCAGCACCCACCTGAGCGCCTTGGCATGGGCAAACAGGTCCCCACCCTCGCAGTGCGCCATGACGAGGCACAGGTCGCCGTCAAACTTGAAAAATTCCTGCGCAGATGAAGCGATGAGCCCAGCAAAGATGGCTCGTGCCTGAGTTTGTTCTGGGGCTGAGCAGCAGCACATCCTTGCAGCTGCAGCTGCTCACCTTGTATGGCACAACATGTGGGTGGCGGAGCAGTGACAGTACATGGGCCTCCCTGACGGCCGAATCCGCTTCAGAGGGTGAGGCAGCATCCACGGGAATGCGCTTCAGCACATACAGCTCATGGTCCACGTAGTTGCGTGCCTGCTCATGCAGTGGCAGGATGGCAACGATGGCTCAGTGGCCAGGTCCATGGCTTGACGCCCACAGCTTGGGCAATCGGCGCCGTGGCGCTGCTGCGTGCTTGTGCAATCCGACGCAAACCACCCAGCTGGGCCAGCACCAGGCATGCGACTGGAAGCGCGCCTGCCGCACCGTGTAGACGCGTCCGTAGCTGCCCTTGCCGATCTGCTGCAGCAGCTCGTAGTTCTCCATGCGTGCTTGGACCCCAGCAGCAAGCGCTGCAACAGCCGAAGCTCCTGGGGCAGCTCGCGATGGGCCTAAGCAAGCGCAACGTCGAGCATCGCTGGTGATGTGCGGTTCAATCGCCTGTTCAATCGGGATTGGGAGCGCGGCTGCAGCCCTGTTACAGTGTGCGAGATAAATAAAGTCTGACTGCAGCTTAGCTGCTGTTTGCAAGTACACGGATGCAGGGCTGAATGGTGTGGTAGTGTGCTAAGCCTCTGGCAACACCAGGTCGAGCATCTTGAGCACACTTAGTAGGACAACAACGGATTTATTTGCAATCCCCTTGACGCTGATCTGTTGAACACGTAAGTATTTCCAGTGGCATGCATGAATTGAACAATCGAATGCTGGAAAAGACTGTGGATTACTTGCTGGTTTCAGCGGTTTCTGCCCGCGCCATCTGCTGTTCGCCCTGAAGCAGCAGACAGCTCGCTCGAGAAGCAATTGTGCTGCGCTACAGCCTTGGAATACGTGGAAGGCATCCCACGGCCACGAAGAGAGGCCTTTGACGCGCCCGGCTGTTCGTGCAGCCTAGAACCGGCAGAGACGGTATGGCACTGTTTCAGCGGTGTCCACGGACGCTGCTTCAGCATGCAACTGGCGCGGTCGCGGCGTCCATGGCAGCTGGGACGCAGCGACACTTGAGCGACTCCTGCCTGGCAGAGGCGCCCCCATGCACGGCCTACACTGTCGGCTGCTCGACCAACGTCAAGTGGCATGAGGGCGCTGTGCCGACGGGGGCTAAGGAGGCCCTACTGCAGCAGCGTGGGGCAGTCCTTTGGTTTACCGGCCTCAGCGGCAGCGGCAAGTCGACGGTGGCCTGCACGCTGGAGCATGCCCTGGCGTCTGAGGGCAGACTCACGGCGCTGCTGGACGGCGACAACATCCGCCACGGCCTTAACTCCAACCTGGGCTTCAGCTGCGAAGACCGGGCTGAAAACATTCGACGTATTGGCGAGGTGTCCAAGCTGTTTGCTGAGGCGGGTGTGCTGACTCTGGTCTCCTTCATCTCGCCGTACCGTGCTGACCGGGCCAGGGTGAGGGAGCGAGTGCAGGCTGGCCGCTTCATTGAAATTTACATGAAGGTGCCTCTGACGGTCTGTGAGACTCGCGATCCCAAGGGCCTCTACCGCAAGGCTCGTGCCGGCAAGCTTAAGGGCTTCACTGGCATTGATGACCCCTATGAGGAGCCCGAGGCAGCAGAGCTAGTGATTCAGGCAGCAGATGAGCACGGCAACCTGCGGCGGCCAGAGGACCAGGCGCGACAGATTCTTGATTACCTGCGCAGCAAGGGTTACCTGAATGGTCCAGCAGACCATGGCAGCAGCAGCTGCTCAGCCGCTGGGCAATAGCGCAGCTACACCCGCTCATGCGGCGCTTTATCCCTCCACCAGCCAGTATCGGACAGACGCAACCTGGTGGTGGGCACCAGGTTGCATCATGTTCAGCCATAATGTTTTCTTTAGATGAGCTCATGGACAAGTGTGGAGGCATGACTCAACATCAGCATGTTCATTTGCAGACCTTGCACACAATTTCGCTGCATGAAGTTCTTGCTACGCTTTCACATTAGCCTTTTCGCATGTATTTAGGTTAGGAAAGTTCAACCTAGCCCACACCCGCTCACACCTTGCTAACCTGGCCATCTGGCCATCAGCTCACAGTATTCTGCAGTGGCGTCGCAACACTGCGCAGCTTTGTACGCAGCCTATGTGGGAGATTTTCAGCAGGACGCGTCAGGCAGAAGGCAGCTCTGGGGATGCAAGCCTACAGCGCACAGTCGGTGAAGCTGCCCCGCGCGACGTGGAGGGAATCCGCACGAGCAGCACTAGCGCAGGGGCGAGGGTTGCTCAGCTGCAACATTCTGAAACGGGTCAAATTCACAGCCCGCTGAGCGCCAACCAGAAAGTCTATCAAGCGCTTCGCCATGCTACTGTGAACTTCAAGGACGTCACCCTCACGTCGCGACTCAGTTGCAACCTCGACCATGCATCACGAACAGAGAGTTTGGCCGCCAGCAGTGACTTCGAGGCAGGGGAGGCTCTGCAGCAGGAGGAGGAGACCCAAGTGCAGGTGCGGACACAAGCAGCCGAGTGGTGTGCACAGCCAGCTGAATGAACAAACAAATCAACACCCTCCATGTGCATCTATCTGCGCAGAAAAACCAGCTGGTCATCATCCTGGTGCGTGGCATGCAGTTGGCTGGATGGGGCTGCTGCTGTGCCCATTCTCGCCTGATGCTCAGCCTCAATCTTGCCCTGCTTTTGGGTTGCACGCAGGTTGGGCTGCCTGGGAGGGGCAAAACGTTTTTGTAGGTAGCACCGACCCTCATTGTTGAAAGAACAGCTGCTCGAAATCGCACACTGACTTGACTGCCCACTGAGGTTCGTTTAACACTAATTGTAATTGCCACGCAGGTGCAACAAGCTCAGGTCGTACCTCAACTGGTGGGCACAGCGATGGCAACGGCAAAAGCAGCAGCAGCGGCAGCCAAAGCGAAACATGGCCTGATGCTCATGTTGTGCATGTACAGGCTTGGCCACAACACGAGACACTTCAATGTCGGCAACTACAGGCGGCACCAGAAGAGTGAAGAGATGGCGCAGGACGCCACCTTCTTTGACCACTCAAATGAGGTGAGCAGTAGTAAGTGTCCAACAGGGATTCGAGCAAGAGCTGGGGCTTGTTGACCAGTCATAGTGTTACCCCATGTCAGCTCTTTGACTGTTTGACATTCAATGAGCATTTCATACCCGAGATGGTGCATGCTGCCCATACAGCCAGCTCTCGTGCGTCCAACTGTGAAGCGCCCGGCCTGCGTGCGCTGCAGGTTGGCATGGAGGCACGCAACAAGGCGCTGCATGCGGCACTGGACGACATGCTGGGCTGGTTGATGAGTGGTGAGCAGGACCAGGGAGGGGCAGAGGCGAGCAGGTGGTTCCTGTTCGGCCTACAGCAAACAGCGCACAGTGGCTGGAGGCTGGAAGCTGGAAGCTGCATAATTATCGCTGTTGTGCCGTTGTCATGCTGACCTGCTTGGGACATCACGTCAAGGGGCAGCACAGCAAGCAAGGGTTGCACTTGTGTTTTGATGCTGAGGGTTTGCATTTCACTTGGCCTCCTGTGCGCCACCCAGATAAAGGCCAAGTAGCAATTTTTGATGCCACGAATTCGACGGCAACGCGGCGCAACCTGCTGGTGCGTAACTGAGGCAGGAAGAACGGAGGGGGAGCAAGGGGCGGTGTTGCGGACTCCGCAGGGCTTCAATGCTGCAGTGTACACCTCCAGGGGATAGTGTGCAGGGGCTTGCACTGGCCAAATCGCACAATTGACGCAGCTTTGGTCAGGAGGTCAGTGCGTTCCCTTTCGGCCCTTCAAGTCATAGGCACTGCGTCACTGTGGGACTTAGCCCGTGTTTGCTAGTTCTCCTAGCATAGCCTGGGTCAGCGCTGCCAGCGCTCTTGACACGCTGCGCCACATGTTCTCAGCCAGGCTCTCACCTGTTGTGTGATTGCAGCGGAGCCGGCTGCATGGCAAGTGCCAGTACCTGTTCATTGAGACCATCTGCAATGACCCCGAAACACTGGAACGCAACTACCGCAACAAGCTGCTGTACAGCCCAGACTATGAAGGTGTGGTTGCGGCGAACGCGATACTGATTGCAGCGGGGTCAGGCATTACAAAGTCAGGCACGGCGCTTCAGGGCTTAAGGGAGCTGCCAGGGTGCCGCAGCGCTGCCACCATTAGTGCCCAGAAGCCTGTTGTTGGTTGTCCGCAGCAGCGCATTCCGCAAGGCTTTGGGCCCAGGCATTGGCTCATGTGTTTTTTAAGCGCACCTGTGTTGCCCTTGTCGATTCACTGTCCTGCGCGCAGGCATGGACCCAGAACAGGTGCGGAAGACATGGCAGTCTGTTCATGCAGGGCACAAAGCCACTAGGGCAGGGAGGGGAGGGGTGAGGTGAGGTGCGTATGTTGCTGCTACAGTTACAAGCATTGGCTGGGCTACAATGTCCGATCCCCGATGCTGCATCAGCGCTTACAGCGTCGATCCTTGGTGCCAAGTCCTGACCGCTTCAACCTGTCACTGCACATTGCTGCCGTGTCACCGCCTGTGCCTCTGTGCTGCAGGCGCTGCAAGACTTCAAAGCCAGGTGCGAGCTTTGCACTTTTCTGCAGCATACAGTGGTGGCCGCAGCACTTCTTTGCGTCTCTGAGCACTCCTCTGCACCCTTGCATGATCTGTCGTCAAACGACATTCCCACAACACGCTGCATTTCATATGGCAACGCTGAACCGGCACTACGTCTGCTGCTGCAGGATCCGAAAGTATGAGGAGGTGTATGAGCCAATAGATGACCGTTCCTTCCACTACATCAAGCTTATCGACATGGTCACAGGTGATTTATATATTAAGCTGGGGCAGCAAACAGCAGAATCGTTGCATCTCAGAGCATGGTAAGCTTGGCCTGATGCCTGTGGCATGCTGACTGCAGCAGCAAGTAGATATTGGTTTCCTTATCAAGCTTTTGCTCAAAAGTTCCCAGCCAACCAAGGGTTGCGGCTCCTGCGTTGCAGAAAGAAAGCATAGCAGTTCGTTGTTCCTGATGGTTCATTCTTGAAGGATCCTCCTGCCCTTGCACACTACCTGTCAAGGTCATCATGCAGCACGCATTCTTTCCTGCTGTGCCTTGACCCCACACACACTCATAGCGCTGCCCTTGTCGCGTTGACCAACCCCACACACACTCATAGCGCTGCCCTTGTCGCGTTGACCAACCCCACACACACTCATAGCGCTGCCCCCCTCGCTCTGACGCAGGGCGCGGTCAGATGGACATCAACCGCATCTCCGGCTACCTTCCAGGCAAGCTGGTGTTCTTCCTGATGCAGGTGTGTGGATAGTGGTGGTGAGGGTGCACGCTCACAGTGCAGGGAGCAATGTGTTACAAGCATGACGCGGCGCTGCAAGGGCAGTGTGCGACTTGTTTTGTTTCTTGGCAAGACTGCAGCTGCATGCAGCGTGAGCCTGAACTTCGCGCACCCTTGCAATATAACGCTGCCCCGTCACACGCTTCTCCACCCTTCAGGTCTGCAAGGCCGGGCTGGGCAACGCGCGCAAGATCTGGCTGACGCGCCATGGTGAGGCATGCAGAGGCTGGCGCTGGCACACCTGCTTCTTGGCCTGCACAGAGCAGCAGAAGGCAGCGCACCTTGCCCTGCTGCTCCCCACGACACGTTTACGTCGACACCCCAGATATGCGCTACGCTGCATAATCTGGGGTGGGTGCGTCTGCCACCCTCCTGCCCCCTCACCATCATCGGTCACCTGGGTAGCTGCGCTGCTTGACTGCGTGCGCAGGTGAGTCTGAGTATAACAAGAAGGCGCTGCTGGGCGGCAACAGCAGCATCAGCAGCGAGGGCGAGAAGTACGCGGCGGCCCTGCCCGCAGTACTGCTGTCCCGCCTTCCGCAGGTGAGGTCGCCGCTTGTTTACCTCTGGTGCTTCACTGAGGTATTTGTGCGCACCGTGTTGCGATGCGTGAGCAATACATGTGGCCATGTCTGACCCGTGGCTCAAGCGCATCGCAAATTGCAGGCAAGTGTGTAGGTGTCATCAAAGTGATGATGAAAATAGCACAAGCAGGGTTGCGCCAGCTCTTGACTTGTCTGCCCCATGTCATGCTGCGCCATGGCTGCAGGGCGAGGACGTGGCCCCTCCCCAGATCTGGACGTCCACCCTCAAGCGCACCATCCAGACTGCGCGGCATCTGCCCTTCCCCAAGCTGCGGTGGAAGGCGCTGGACGAGATTGATGCAGGCGTATGGTGCGCAGGGGGGCAGGCTTGGGAGGCGACGGAGGGTGGCGCTCTATCAAGTGCACCGCGCAGAGGATCCTGCTCACATAACGAACGGGCTTGGGTATGAAACAAGCAATCAGGTGCAACGCGCTCAGTAGGTGTGCAGGGCTGCTGCTACAAGCTCCCCCTTCCATGCAGTAGGCATCAAGGACAACAAAGCGTTTTCAAGCAGTTTGGTAGTAACAGCAACCTTCCCCTTGCAACCCTCACTCATCTTGCAGCGCGTTTGCCCTGCGTGCTGCTGCGTGCCTGTGTACTGTGCAGCGATGGCATGTCGTACGAGCAGATTGCGGAGCAGATGCCCGAGGAGTATGCCGCAAGGAAGAAGGACAAACTGGGCTACAGGTGTGGGGTCGGATGTTCTGCTGACGCAGCGAGACGCAAGGCTGTTGGGGGTCAGGTGTGGGGTGTGCAAAGGCTATCAGGTGTGGGATTTTGCACAACAGCAGAGCGCCTGGTGGGTTCTGCCTCAGCCTGTTTGCATCAGCACAACAAGAACTTGCCGCAGCGGCTCAGCTCAGGCCCAGCTCAGGATGCTCACGTCCAGTTCTCGTGCCTGCGGAACCTGCCTGCCGCGGCCCTGCTGAACCTCAACTCAGCAGTTTCGACCTGTGGCCGCAGGTACCCAAGCGGCGAGTCCTACATGGACGTCATCCAGCGCCTTGAGCCAGTCATCATTGAGGTCGAGCGCCAGAAGGATAGTGTATGCATCGTGGGCCATCAGGCAATCCTGCGAGTCATTGTCGGTCAGTCCCTGGTCAGAATAGGGGCGGTGTTTGTGATAGCTATGCAACAGGCAGCTTTTCAGCGCACCACGGCATGTAGGCAGCATGGGCAGCTTGAACGTTGAGGTACGCACCAGTGACTGCCTTGCACATGCGGCTGGTGCCAGTGGTCGCTAGCAGCACAGCAACAGCATGTTGAAAGCTCTTGTGCTGATATGCATACTGAATGCGGAATGGTCATCCTGCTTTTCGACATGCTGACTTGCCACCCTGCTTGCTGTCTGGTCACCCTTTAATCACAGGCTACTTTATGGCAAAGCCCTTGGAGGAGATCCCGCGCATGTCGATACCACTGCACACGCTGATTGAGCTGACGCCCATGCCAGGCAAGCAGGGGGTACGCATTGAAAGCAGGGGGGCAGGGGACCAGGGCACGCAACCGGGGCGCAGGTTGATGGAGACGTAGCTGTGGGCACAGGTGTGGGCGATCGGCGAGGTAAGGCATATTCTGATGGACAGGGTGCACCGAAGCGAGGGAAAAAGAATGTGGCAGGTTCAGCCATTTGTACAGCCCGGGATAGCCGCAAGGTGCGCCCTTTTGCCCACTACCCCTGTCCCCACACAGATGGCACCATGGGCCTTGAGTATTTCCCTGTCGATATCAACGGCCCCAACGCGCCCTCCAAGCCTGGCAGCTCACACCTGTCGAGTGTCGTGTCGTACGGCACGCGCCACTCGTGGCCGGTGGCCGGGCCCAGCTTCTGCGCGACCTCACCTGGGAAGGGCGGAGCCAGTGGGCACCACCGGTTTGATGCAATCGAGGAGAATGCTGAGACTGGGGGCGCCCCCGAAGCTGGCGGTGCTCCTTAGGCACTTGGACTGATGGCGACTTTGGGGCCTCAGTGCGAGCAATGTGCGTGAGCGATCTGTTGCACGTGAATGTAGCATACAAGGGAACTCGCCCCAAAACGTAGGTGTGCAAGCCCTGCCAGAGGCGCGGATGGTCCAGCTCTAGCTAGCATGTCCCATTTTACCTGGTGCACTAATGAACAAAGTGTTTTGATGTCCAGTATATGCCCCTTTGACCCACTTGCTTTGTGTCCTCACCACAAAGGTCCTGGCACCGTTAGGAATGCATGGTCTGAAGCTTGCATTGCAACGTTTTAAAGAGTAAGTGAACAACTGGCTAGAACGGCGAGTGCACAGCCGCCAGTCCAAGGCAGATGGCCGAAGCAGCCGAGAGCTTTGCGTTTCCGGTAGTGCCATGCGCTCACGTGGATCGAGGTGAAGGCTTCGCTGCGGCGCGAGACTTGCAGGTGCTCCTGATGTCACCTGCTCAGCCCTGCAATCCTGGGCTTCTGCATGGCCAAAGGAACAACAAAGTATTTTTGCTGCTCCTTGACTTGGTTGCAGGCAGGAGAGCTTGTACTGCGTGTGGCGCCACTTGCAGCGGTGCCCAAGGATGCATACATCACCTGCGTGTGTGCAAACTGCTTTCAGCCCGGCCACCCATCCAGCTGCAGTGCTAGCATTTCAGCGTCTGTCGGACAGCTACCGAGCCACACAGGCAGCCATGCTGAGGGCACAGGAGGTGCAGTCAGTTTTGTTGTTGCTGCAGCAGGTGCTGAGCCAGCGGCACCTAGCGTGCTTAAGCTGTGTACCGCATGCGCGGCAGTGTCATACTGCAGCCGCTGTTTGCGGCTGGAGAAGGTGCAGGCCAACCACAAACAGGTGAGGCGATGCAGTGGAACCACCAACGACAGTAGCAGCCTGCCTTAGCGCTTGGAGGATGGTCAGTGGTTATTTGAGTACGTGCCACCCGGTTGTTGCGTCACCAACCAGGCGCCAGGCTGTCCTGATCTGCTGGCGTGATGTGAACCTGCCCTGCAGGAATGTGCTGCGCTTGGTGCGCTGCTGCGTATGCACAGATCTCTTAATCCAAACCCGACTGTGAGCGAGGAAACCCATAGCGGCGGTGATGAGGACCATCGTCCATTGAAGACAAGCAGGCGGAAGGGGCAAGGCAGGGAGGCAGATGGCCCTGAAGGACAGGGGCAAGGCGCAATGCACACGGCACCTGTTGGCGCATCAGGACAGGGCAGAGTGGCAGACCACGGGCTGGGGGCAGCGGAGGAGGGAACAGCGACGCTGCGGCTTGTGCTGTCCATCGCCTGCTGGGTCGCGCGCGCGCGCTTTCAGGCTCAAACACTACAGGGTCGGCGGCGGCAGCAGCGGCAGCCCACGGGCCCCGCTGCCTCGGGGCACTCGCCTGCGCCAAGCACAGCGGGGCGCGGTCAAGATGACGGCGGCGGGGCACAGGAGCTTCTTGACGATGGCGAGGTTGGCGGCGACGACGGGCGGTACGGTGTGGACGACGTGATTGAGGATTCGCTGGAGGAGCTGGAGCAACTCATGGGCGACCCTGAGGAGGTGGGTCCTCCTGCGTGTCTACAAGCGATGTGTCAGCCCACACGATTGACCGCAAGTCAGCGCTGCTCTGCTGCCGTCCACCCAGGTGCCCTCAGCTAGTCTGCGTGTTTGTGCAATGCATGAGTGGAACATGGACAGGGCAGGTAGCATGCCCCATTGTTGCCCTGCCCCTGCCCTTGCCGCTTTATGTTGCCAACTGTCGCTCCTCACGGCGCTGCCCTTCCCCTGCCCCGCCCGCATTGCCTCTGTCAGGATTTGCCACCGGAGCTACTGACACGTTTCACCATAGCCTGCACTGCCCTCAAGTTGGTGCAGCCTGCCTGGGCGCGTGCCAGCCTGGCCTCCTACCTGCGGTGGGCAACCAAGGTGCACTTCAACGAGCACGACATCTGCATCAGCATGGGCCCTGCAGCTGCCACAGCCGCCGGTGAGAGGGGCGCGGTTGCCCAACAATCCGGCGCAGCCACAGGGGCAGAGGCAGGCCAGCCTGTGGCGGTTGCACAGGGGACACGCGGGAGGCCAAAAGCAGGCAAGCAGCAGCAGCCGCGGCAGCCACAGCAGGGCGGGAAGGTAGGCGTTGCATGTGCTGTGTTTACGCTTAAAGAGAAACAAACACAAGCGGGTCTGCAGGCTGGGAGTGGCAATCGCAGGAGCAAGCGGCAACGATCAGCAGGGGTCTACAGCACGCCGCCATCTGCGCCTGCTGCCACCGCCGCATCCGAGGTGCGGGCCTTAGGGTCAGCTCCAGACAATGGAGATGAACACGCTGGCAGCAGCGGCAACACCCAGGTGCAGGCCGTGGGCGAGGGGCTGTTCCCGTCTGTCGCGCGCCTCAACCACTCGTGCGCTCCAAATTGCCGGCTGCGCTATGATCAGTATGGCTGCTTGGTCGTGCGCACCGTCCAGCCGGTGGCCAAGGGAGAGGAGCTGTTTGCTGCTTACGTGGACCCTCAGGTAGGCAGTGGGCTCAGCGGACACCCTGAACCCTGTCCTACCTTGCATTGACTCTCTGGCAGGTGGATGCCTTCGTGCTCTGCATGGCCAGCATGCCCAAAGGTGGCTGTCGTGAGCATGCTAGCTTGTGCTTGGGGGCTAACATACACACAGCAGTGAAGACTTGCAGAGCTGCATCCTTGATTCTGGGCTGGTGGCTCCTCTTGCATCGCATTGGAGCATCAAAGTGCTTGTTGTGGCTATGAGGAGGTGGTATGCCTGCACTGCTCACACCAACCTACGCTTTTGTGTTTCTTGCCACAGATGTCGATGCAAGCTCGGCGCCAGTACCTTTATGAGCGCTACCGCTTCTGGTGTGCATGCCCTGCATGCATCGCTGCCCTAAAAAATCAGCGAGCATTGTGAGTTACAGTTTGTTACACCTAAACCGAAACAATTTTCTATGAATATACTTGAGTGCATGAAAGAACAGGAGCTGTTGCAGAAGGTTGCCCTTCTGCTGTCCCATAGATCCCAAGAAATCAACCAACAGCTTCAGCATATGTCGTTGTAAGTCAGCTTGCCAGCGTCATCAAAGGGCAGACAAAACACCAGGGGCATGCTGGACAACAGACTGTGCCAAAGCATCATACCAAATTACTCGCTGAACTCCTGATCGGCGCAGGCCCTGATCATGGCCATGATGCTTGGACGCATGCCGTACACAAGGTTAACTGGACTGATGAGGCCAAGTTTAAAAAGCAAGCGGAATGCCAACCCAACATCCAGAGCGCAGGGGATGGAAATGTGGGCTGTCTGTTAGCTCCACCTTTCAGCTGTCATGTTGCAAACAGCACAAGTTCAAGGTATATCCTAAATGCGTCCCTGAATTGGGGAGCACGCAACTACCACAGTTTTTGGAACAAGTTTTGTGGGGGGTCTGAGACTATGTCGTGTCGCATGTTGCCAAGCGATGCTCGTAGCTGGGGTTCAGTGTCGCCTTTTCTGACGCGGGCTGCAATTGGCTGAGGCTGGATCCTGCAGTAGACGTGCCCTGCTCTGCACCAGGGATAGCGACATGAGTGTTGGTCTTATCAGCAGGAGGTGGCGCGGCCCTGAGCCAATATGTGCTCATCGGCCCCTTCCCTTTCACTTCAATCACTCCCCGTGGCTCGATGACAAAATCTGGGCAGTCGCAAAGAAGGTTGGCTGTCGTTGAGCCAATGTGTATCTACATTCAAGGCAGGGGGGGCGCAGAGACGCAGGAACGTGAGATGCATACACGCGGAGGAGTGCAGACAGGCAGCAAGCTTTCGCAGGCACAGGCCTCTCTGCCGATTCGCTGCCTCTCACCTGCTGTGGCTTGGAGTTGCTCTCCATTCTGGATGCCACGTTCACCTGCATTACCACATACCATACAGCAGCACGTTGGGATGTGAGAAGGCTGTCGTTGCAATGCTCCTGCTGTAAACAGGGTGCAGCATATCAAGCCTGCACACCTGCGCCACAGGCGCAACACTCACCGTGTCGCCCACCAGGCACCAGTGAGGCAGCTTCCGGCCCATCACTGCAGCTGTCACATCGCCTGTGAACATCCCGATCCTGAACGTGACGCAGAGGCAATGAGGCCAGACAGGCAGTGCATCAGTTCCGCTCTTCAAGCCATGAATTGGGTGCTACAAAACATTGCAACGACATGAAGCAGTTTAACCCTGCCAGTGAACATCCTGGTAACGCACCTGATCTGAATCTTCCGCTGCAGCTGGCAGTCGGTCTCAAACTTCTCCACCAGGGCGAGCATGTCCAAGGCCATGCGAGCCACGCGCACAGCCGCAACCCGGGGGTTGCACGCGCCAGGTGCGCCACCCACACACCTGTTGAGGGACAGGGGGTAGTTGTGAGCCAACTGCAACGATTGCAAGCGTGAAACTGTAGTGCAAACTTCGGTTTGCGCGGGGGCTGATTGAATGATGATAGTTGTTGGCTGCAGGGGCTACAGCTGTGGGCGGCCCTGGCTTGGCCAGCCACCTGCCATGCCAGCCTTGCCCAGCCCAGTGCTCACATGAAGCTGTCGCCAATGGTCTCCACTTTCCACAGCTGGTGAACATCGACCAAATCGTCAAACCCCCGGTACAGCTTGTCCAGCATGCGGACCAGGTCATCTGGCGTCATCTCGGAGGACAGGTTGGTGTATGATACGATGTCTGGGTGCAGACAGACAGCGGAGGAGGCCGTTGCCGAGCTGGGAGAGAGTGCCAGAGGTTTGTTGTACAGAGCATGCTGCGTGAATGTAGTAGGTGCTTGCTGTGAGCCTGCTTGAACCTACCCGAAAATAGGACTGTCACCGCTTTGAATGGCTCCGCATACGTCTTGCCCAGGCTGATGCACTGCACCACCCTGGACGGCAGCATGGCTTTAACCAGCTGTGCGTGGTGCGCCAGGGACAGCATCAGCATGAACACCAGCGCCGACATCAGCAGCGACATCAGCACCACCGCCATGATCAGCGGCATCATCCAGGGCGCCTGGTACCCGTCAATTGGGGAGATGCAGACTGTCCAGCGAATCTGCAGGATGCCGTGCCTGCCCACGTCTCTGCAGCTGTGCTGTGTATCTGTGACCGGCGGCAGCGAGGTGTTGGACTGATATATAACCAGGCTTTGTGACGCTGTGAGGCCATCCAGCTTCAGGCCCGGATTGCTGACGCTGCCGTCCTCCTTGCGTGTCAGCACAAAGTTGAAGCGTATTGAGCGGCTGGACTGCAGCAGCGTGTCGAGCGCCTCCGTCAGCGACGACATGCACACCTGCACATGCAAACGTCAAGCACGAGGCCATCAGTGATGCCCTTCCACAGTGTATGGGAGACCACAGGCAGTTAGACGCCCATTGATAGCCTCCCAACCCACCTACGCTGTCCCGACTCCACTTTGGGCTGCATCGTTTAATGCTCAGTTCTCATCTAGCCCTAGCCCTCCCAACCGACCGCTTGACACGGCCGGTGCTGCAAGCACTCACACAGTGATTGATGAAGCCCCAATACACAAGCCAGCGCCCATCTGCCAGCAATCTTGGGTCGTAATTGGTGCAGTTGGCACCGCAAGCATCTGTCCTGAGTCTTGGTGCCGTGGCATTTCCCAGCCGTATCAACTGCCCATCCGGGCCCTTGATCCAAGGCGCAGTGAAGGTGACATTGTTGCCCCACGTCTCGTAAGGGTTGTTGGTCGGCAGCCACAACACCTGTCTTGCGCAAAAGCCCGGGTAGGCACAGTTTGCAGGGCTTGGTGGCAGTGGCCCCACCAGGTCTGTGTACCCTGCTGGCTGGCCCGCTGCCCACAGCACTGTGTTCTTGAACACTGGGCTCAAATTGTAGTCGTTGTTGTGGACAAGCGCAGCCGCTTGAGTAGGTGTCATGGGGTATGCCGCGGTCTTGATGTTGAAGGGGAACAGCAGGAACTGCATGGTGGCGTTTGCTGTGTCCAACTGTCGCAGGATGCTGCTGATCCAGACATTTGCGTTGCGAACTAACGTAGGCACATCGGGCGTCTGCGCTACAACCTGTGCATGGAGTTGAAAACAACGATAAGTCATTCGACTAACTGTCATCTTGCAGGGTTGCCTGCATTGCACCATGAGGGTGGTGTGTCCTGCTGTCACTCCCTGTCTGGTCCAAATATTTGCCATCCATGCTGTATTTGTCCATATTTCAGCCTTATGGAGAAGAGAGCCTTTGCACATGCCCTGGCACTGTTGTGCCATAGCTCACATGCTGCTGCAACGCACCTGACCAGCAGCTACAACAGGGGCAGCAGTTGATTGCAGGACAATGTCTAGGTCTTGCGCAGTTGACTCGGCTTGTGCCTCAGTCGCCTGCACACAATGCAGACCGCGTTTCGCTCAGTTTGCAGCCGCATGCAGGCCACGCGGCGCCCTAGGGCCCTATGAACCTACCTGTACCCGGTCGGCTGAGTAGCGTTGAGCCGCAAACGCTACGCCAGCGATCCCAGCCACGACGCACACGACGAGAACGAGTATCGGCCCAAGCAAAGTCCGAACAGGACACGTCTGGACAACCTGTGTTGTCTTTGCAAAAATAGTGCGCAGTCTGAGCCCAGTGTCACGGACGCTGCGCCACAACCGTGAGCCCGGCTCCTGCTCTGCAGCAGAAGCGGTCTGCTCCGGCCACTCATACACCGCATGGCTGCTGAAGGAGGCGCCCTGGCACTGTTTTGCAAGCGGGCTTGCGCAGCTGTCCAGTGCCCGGAAATCAAATGAGCCACTCGTGTGCAAATGGGCGAGCTGCCTCATCTCATCTTCTGACTGGGAGTAGCCCGTGTCGGGCAATGTTGGGGTACGCCTTGCAACACTACAAGTGTGTCGTCTGCAGTCAGACTGGAGTGTGTTGTGCCTGCACTGCGTCTCCCGACTCCCCTGCCGATGCAGGACCAGTCTGGAGCCAAAGGTCAAAAACGAAAACAGGCAGCTACATCAGCATGCAGCAAGGCCACAAAACATGGTGTAGGAGGCGGGGCCTTGTTTTATAAACAAGCTGAGCTGAGCATGGGATGAAACAGTATAAACAGTGCTGCTGAACCTGGCACGAAGACAGAGTGCGCGTTCGGTCGGGGCCTCGGGCACACACACACTAGTAATGCAGCTCATCAGGGACAGCGGGGATTGCAATCGGGCACCAAATCTAGCAGAGCGGGGGAACAAGGGAAGATGCGGCACAAAATGAAACCACAGGAAGACAGATACGCTGGCGTCGTCGTCAACCTCCCTTCGGACCTATGCACACAAGAACATTCTATGCCTAGACTGCTGCGCTGTAAGCGGCCCCAAGCACGACGCCCAGCTGGACGCTGAGCGTTTTGGGGATGCTGAGACGCACTGTCAGGCTGAGTTTCTCCCAGGGGACCGCGTGGCGCTCACGAACGCCCTGGCCAGGGTCCACAAGCAGGCATGGCAAGCCATCCGCCTTATTGCAGCCCGGACACTGGAGAAGTCAAGTCAATCATTGAAAACAGCACCGTGGGCTTCCTGGGGATGCCCCCATAACAGCAGCAGTGTACTACCCCCTGTAGCACAGCCAATCCACCACACGGCGGTTGGGCAGGTCCCCAGTCGCTGGGTTCTCCAGCACCAGGCAGAAGCCCTTGCCGTGCTCACACAGGACGTCTCAGATGTTTTGCCGCACGGTGTCAATCAGCCTGTCCGTCTGGCGCCGCTCTCCCTCCAGCCTGGCCGTTGGTGTGACGGTGTTGGCGCGGCTGTCCGCCTGGCACTGTGGCAAGAACGCCACGAACTGCGCGTTGGCGCGGCAAAAAAGGGGCATCTGGGGGGTGGATGAGGGGTGTCAGGGGTGTGGGTTGGACGTGGCCATGGCAAAGGCAGAGCCCTGAGATGATGCAGGTGTCAGTGGTCTATGCACCTGGCCAACCAACCAACCTGGCAGTTCGGGAACATGGACATAATGTACACTGTGTCCTCCTTGGTCCATGTCATGATGTCAGCCCGGAGGCTCGGCTCGCCGACCCAGTTCACAGTCAGTGCCTGGACTGCCACGGTGAAGCCCCGCCGGGCAAGCATTACTTCTCGCATGACCAAGGTGCACAGCTGCGAGTGAAAGCCGCGCCCTGCGCACAGCTCAAGCACAATTACACCACAGCCGGGTAACAGGGAGTAGTGTGGGGGTCTGGGAAATGGGGTGTGGGGGTGGTATTTTGGCAGAAAAGCAAATTATTACAGAAATCTGGCAATTTTTGTTGGACGAGTACCAGCTGTGTGTTCTGGATGTGTGGGGCGTGGGAAAGAAGTGTGGAGAGTAAAAAATATGTTTACTTGCTGCAAAATCACCCGTTGTCTAACCAAACATCCCCCCTTGCCCCCTTCCCCTCATCCTACTTTGCTTGCCCTTTCAATGCAGGCGCCCCTCGTCTCTCCATTGAGGAGAGGCACCGACCCCGCCCAGCTAGTACCTAGCACGATGCGGCAGCAACCCCTTCCTGCTCCTCAGCCGGCCGGCCGCTGGGGGCTGCTCCGAAGGCTCCTCGCCTACCTCGCCAGCGTCTGCAACCCTTGCCTCTGCTATGTTTACAGGCGAAGCAAACCGCAACAGCCCGTGAAAGGCAGGTACAAGAAGCCAGCAGCTGCAGCCTGTTGCAAAGGTTTGTCAGGCACCTTTGCATGTGTTGTGGAGTGACGGGCGCAAAAGCTACTGATGACCAGCTGAGCCCATTGCAGGGCAGCCTTGCTGCTGAATACCTGCAATTGCAGCAAGGGCGCTGGCAACATGGCTACATATGTGCACCGCAGGCAGTGAACCATCTTTGCGACCTTGCATCTGCATCACCGCAGTCCAGCCGCAACATACTTCCCAGACTAATTGCGGACCCTGATCAGCGACGAACCAAAGGCATCCACGTTGAACAGCGCTGCCCCACTGTCCGCTGCACCGCCAAACAAGTCGCTGTCCACTAGGCTGACGTGCTCGTGATCCATGTGTCCCCAGGGCCCCCGTGGCTCAAGCAGTGCCTTGGTGCCCCCACTGCTGCTGGGCATCAGAGGCTGTGGGGAGGGAAATGGCTGAGGGGCGTCGTACAGAACGTCACCAGAAATTGTTGGTGCAGGGGCAGAGCTGCAGCCCTGAGCGCTGCCGTCAGGCGGCAGAAGGCTGGCGTAGCTATTAAGTACACCCGTCATGCATGACTTGAGGCGCTCCACCGCTGCCGCTGCCTGCTCGCGAGTCGCCTCTGCATCCCGCTGACGCTGCGCGACGATCTGGTGAACAGCAAGGTAAGGCACCGCACATGCAGGGCAGGAAAGTAAGCGGAGGCTGCTGCATTGGGTGCAGGCAGAGCAGGGAGGCACCTGCAGAGCAAGCATGAACCCTGCTTCACCAGCCAGGCCCACCGATGCTGTGCATATCTTCCAACGCCCACCTGCAGAACGGCTTGCAACGCAGCGTCTGCTGAGCTCACGTCGTTGGTTGCCTTGTCAACCTGTGAGGAAAGAGCCAAGCAAACACAGGCAGAGCTCATCGGTGGCGCAGCAGGAGCAACTGTTGCTGCCAGACGGCCAGGATCATCGAACTGGCTAAGGCCCAACCCAAAGCTGTGCCAAGCAAGCACCGTACACTCTTGTCATACCTGCTCTGTAACCTCCTGAAGCTGCTGCACGACCTCTGACGGCAGCCTGCCCTGCAAAGCCTCAAAATTGGCAAACATGTCCCCATACTCGTCCGCGAGATCAGGGCAGTACCGCACAGCCCGCATCGCCACGCCGCGCAGCACGCTGCCTGCACATGCTGGCTGCGACGTTGGCTGCATGGGTAAGGATGTGGGTGGCGCGCTTGCGGCTGGCACCATGACCGGCATGCCAGGGGCTGGCAGTACCTGTTGCACAGGCAGCGGGCAAGCATGGCAGGGCATAAGCTAGTGCGTAAACGGAAGGTCGGCAAGACAACGGTGACGGCTGCCAGAGCGCAGCTGTGCATGGTGTCCTCTCACCCCTTTGCCTGCCCACATGTGCTTCAGAGCCCACCTGTGGTTTTACCTCTGCTCCAGCCCCCGCTGATGCACTGGGAGCAGCATCTGATTGGTGGGCCATCGCAACAAGGCTGGAGGCAGCGGTAAACGTGTGCGCCGTGACCATTGGTGCAGGCAAGGCGCTGTTCCCGGCACCTGCCGCATCAATGGCAAGGACACTGCCCCTGCCATGCTGCTGCTGCTGCTGCTTGACCTTCAGAAACAAGGCATCAGTCACGTTCACTGGCGCGTCCATGCTCGTGTCGCTGCATGGGAGGTGCAGACCGTCCACCGCTTCACCCACGTGCAGCGCTGCGTCGGGATGCGCGTCCTGCAGCAGAGGCAATTCCCCATCCTCCTCTGGAAACATGCCTGTCCTGGCAAAAGCAGCGGTGCGATTGGCGGCAAGTAACGCCGCCTGGCGCTGTGGCCGCCCCGCTGGCACCAATGCCTGCTGCAGCGCCTGCTGCTGCCGCAAGTGTGCCCCCTGCTGCTGACGAAGCTTACGGTGCTGCTCCTGGCGCAAGGCCGCCTGCGACGTGCCGTCTGTGCTTGTGCCTTGTATTGCTGCTGATGCTGCAGCCTGCTTCGCCTGCATACATGCGCAACAAGTATGTGTAAGTAACTGCTCAGCTACACAGTATGCCCAGGCAACACCTGTGATCCGCACCCTCCCAACGCACTTTGCCTTTGGACGGACGTGTGAAATTGCCATTCTTTTTGCTTGCTCGCAAACGATTGTAGCGCACACCGCAAGCGTTGCACAGTGTCTTTGGCCCTGTCAGTCAGGTCAGAGGGCAGACGTAAGAGCAGTGAACACAGCCGGCCTGGCGTGCTGTGTGCAGGGTGGGCGACAAGTCTTCTTCTGGAGACACACCTGCCGGACCCTCTCGCCACTGGGGTGTTTGCGTTGCCCCGCACTCCACACACTGCCTTCCTGGCCCCTTGTCAAACGCTTTTTTAGCTGCTGCCTCTGCCGCTTGCTGCTGCTGCTGCTGCTGCTGCTGTTCAGCGACGCTGCCAGCCGCCATGGGCATAAGCGGTCCCTGATGTTGCACCTGGAGAAAGATTCAGCGGACGACGACATCCGTCAATGGCAGCAACATCGGGCACATCACCAACCAATGCAACTGTCCTCTTGCCTACCTACCTTCATGCGTTTCCTTGCATGTGCGCTCATGGCATGCAGACGCACGTCATCGCTGTCAGCTCCCTCCTCTGGCACAGCTCGCCAAAGAACGAACTCCCCTGTAGACTGCCGGAAGAAGCCTCGACAAAAGAACCACTCACCCTCAATGCCACGCCGCGAGAGGTGGTCCGCCTGCTCGTGGGGCCAGAAACAGGGTTTGTTTGCTTGTGACAGAAAAGACGCGCATGAACATTGCCTTCCATGGACTGTGGGCTCACCTCTTCGTATGAGTTGACGCAGTAGACGCTGGCCTTTCCCGCGAGGCAGCCTGCGTGCCCGAGTTGAGGAGCGCTGGGTGAGGAAGCAGTAAGCACTAGAAGTGTTTGTCACTACAAGTGTTTGTTGCATGCGCGCATGTGCCCTGCCATGCCGTGTGCTTACCCATGGGGTTAACATCAGCGTCTTCAAGCTCCACCAGCTCACGATCTGCCAGTGGCCCTGTTGACGACGGCGGCTCTAGGTTGGCGACCCGTTCATACCATCGCACCTAGTGCACGCAGCGCGCGCATGCGGCAGCAATGCAGGTCAGTGAGCTTCAAAACTGCAGGCGGCAGCACCAGCGGACGCAACGGCAACAGTAGCGACAGTGACGCCACCTCAATGCACAAGACGTCCAAGGCCCCAGGCGAATTATCGGTGAACGCTGCTTGCAGCTTTCCCAGGTGTGGTGGCATCCCATCATGTTCAGGGTGAAGGTAAACCGAGTCGCCTATCTGGTAGCGCCTGTCTTGTAGCATGAAGGCACGATAATAGGTGCGCCCCACCCTCGTGGGATCATCGGGCACTGGCGCCAGGCGCGAGGACTCGTCCCATTCGAACGTTTGGAGCGACATGCTTGCTGAGACACGCAGGGCCTGCACAGCATCGGTTTCCAATCTAACCGTATCATCAATAAACCCCACACCTGGAAAAAATATTGGTTGTTAGAAAATAGTTGTTGCACGTGTCAATCTGTCAGGGAGAAAGGCATGAGTTCATGATGCCCTGCTGAAAAAGCTGTCCATCGTTTTTGATCCCTGCGCTGCCTTGTCCTTGTCAGACTTGACCTTCATGCTTCCACCACCGATGCTGGCCCTCGCTTTGCCTTGCCCTCCGCTGCATTCCCTGGCGTTTTGTTCTCGTTCCCCTCCTCCAACTCCCCTTCCTCCCCCCCTTCCCCAGCAACTTCCACGCATGCGTCCTCCTCGCTCTCACCCAGCTCTCTTCCCTGGCCCGCCGCAGCCTTGGCTGCTTCCCTTGCCTCCTTGGCTTGGTTCCTGACGGCAACTTCTGCTTCTGACGAAGCCAGCACCGCTGCCTCGATGTCTTTCAGTCCTGCCTGCGCCATGCGTTGGTCCTGCTTCACTGCCTGCGCATGGCAGAGCCAAGGGCAGCAGCAGCAGCGGGGAAGGCAACACCAGGTCAGACATGACAGCTGGAAGGCACAGCACCACCACGTCAAACTACGCCCCATGTGCAGCCACATTTGCAGGTAACAGGATGCTTGCTTGCTGCAGATTTATTTTTAAAAGGGGAATGCCTATCACCTGCACAGGGTCCTTGAGATTGACCGTCTTTCTCCTCTGGGCCCTGGCGCTGGCCCCCGCACCCTTGGCCAGCAGGCCCAGCAGCAGGTTCACTGCCATGGCCGCAGCGATCACCCCGTCTTGGGACACTCGTGTCACATCCTCATCCAGCAGCAGCACCTTGCACACCACTGACACTGGCAGCAGCCCATCCCTTGCATGCGCGCCTGACGGTGAGCCGCCTGCTGCTGTCGGCTGGTCGCTTGGGCGTGGGCGTGGGCGCTTGAGGGCAGAGCTGTGAACAGCCAGCACCACTCAGGCAACCGTGCAAACCCGCCCCGCCGAGTAGCGCCACCAATGCTGACCATCCTGCCGCTCACTGTCCCCGTCTTAAAAGTTTTGCACCCGCCTCCTTAAGGGCCTACCGCATGATCTCCTGCAAATGGTGGGGTGGCAGCTCGGAGATGTCGTTGAAGCCCTTGCACTCGGGGTCATCATAGCGCACAGCAATGATCTTGTCATCCTTCTCGCCCTGGTCAAGCATCTCCATCACGCCGATGGGCTTGATGCGCATGAAGGACATGGGCATCACCGGCCCCTGCATCAGCACCAGCACGTCCATCGGGTCGTGGTCCTCGCACAACGTCTTTGGGATGAAGCCGTAGTTGTGGGGATACACGACTGACGAGTGCAGGATGCGGTCAACATAGATCAGGCCGGTGTCCTTGTCCAGCTCGTACTTGACCTGCACAGACAGCAAACAGTTGTTTGACAGGTAGCAAGCAAGTGTGCTGGCTGGGACAGCTGAACAGCTGAAGAACCAGGCTATGCTGACAAGATGTGACAGCTGGGGCTTTGGCCACCTTGACCTCCTGCTGGCCGCACAGCTGCTGATGCTGCCGGTACAAAGGCTGGCGCTGCACCGCACCTTGGAACCGCGGGGGATTTCGATGACAGCGTGGCAGACCTCAGGCGCGTTCTCGCCTGGAGACAGGTCGTGCCATGGGTGACTGCGTGTGCAAAGCATTGCAAAGCACATTTGAGCAGATTACACGAGCGGGGAATCGGGGTGGTGGTGTGTTTTACAGTTGTTTAGGGCACCGCGAGGGCGCATACAACCCCTGTCCCAAATGGGCCAGGATTTACAGGCTCATGACCGAAAGTGGCTCGAAGGCCTTCCCCGCAAGCAGGGCACCGAAGTCTAGAAACCATAACCGAGACAAGCTCCTCCCGCAATGGGAACCGAACTCGTGACCTCTGGAAAAGTACCAGGGTACTTCTGCCCTCTCTAGCAGTTCAACGTCGTGCTGAGGACATGGGGGTGGACGGTTCCCCCGTCAGACCAGGCTCACCTGGCGGTGCCCCTGTAGAAAGACATGGTGGAAGGTCTGCGAGCAAAGTAAGGGCCCTTTGAGCGCAATGCAGGTCGCAGGTGAGGGGCATGCGCCGCAAAACCTCTGCCCACACCTGTGGCACCTTTCGCCTAGATGTCCGCCACCAGCGCTGATGCTGCTGCAGAACGGCAGCAGTTGGTGTTTATTGCGTCTTTTCAGGACGTGGCACGCTTCGAGAACGCTTCAGGCCCATCAAGACACCGGAATGATCAGATGCGCTATGTGGGCCGACATTCAAGTCTCAGCACAAGACGACCCTCAGATACACGCAGGTGCTCCCAACAGCTGTGGTGTTTAAGTGACTGCACTCAGTGTGACATGGGGAAGGAGGGAAGGAGCCGCTGCAAGAGTAGCCGCTGCAAGAGTAGCCGCTGCCCTCTCAGACCCGAGCATTACCATGATCAAGTCCACAATGATGATTCTGCTCGGCAAGCTTGAATCATTGCAAGAGTCGAACCGAGGGCTTGGGCAGCAGGTGTCGAGCCTTGAAATGCAGGTGACAGCGCTGCTGAAAGACCTAGATGATCGTAAGCATCGCTACTGCGCTCCGCAACCGCCGCTCACCTGCATGTTGTTGATTTGTCGAGTCTTTGAGTGGCTGCTGTTGGTGCTGAGGAAGCACCTGCTGCTGCGCCACTGCCGCTGCCACAGTCAGCTCCTCGTTGCTCGTTGTCAGCGCTGAGCGAGCTGCCTCACTGTTGATGGCGATGGCAGTGCGCGACGCAGGTTGCCAATGCAGGTCTGAAACAGGAGCGCCGGTGCGGAATTCGCTCAGTTGCATCTGGCACACAGGGAGCCTGAAGAGCTGAACGCTGTCATCTGCATCGAGGCAACAGGCAGTGCTGGATCGAGGGCTATTTTGAACGTCTTGCCTGCGTATCCAGCATATGCTCAAGCCTTGTCGTTGCAAGCTCTTGTGCCACACGACCCTGCAGCACCATCACACCAGCGTCCCCTGCAGCCCCCCTACCTGCTGCTCCCAGCTCTTTGGTCATGTGGTAACTGTAGCTTGAAACTGGCTCCCAGAGCACCACCACTTGTGCCTCTTGCATCAGTCTTTGACATCAGGGCTGTGACATCAAAAGCCCTAGCATTGGCAGCTGCAGTTGCACCTTAGCTGGTTTCTGATTTCTGTGTGCGATGCGTTTCTTACGCACCCGCACGGGGGAGTGGTGCCGCTCATCGGTGGCATGGACCTCAGCCCTATGCTGAGCTTCTTCCTGCTGAGCTTTGCTGCCAAGCAGCTCAAGCGCATGTTTTGCCTGTAAGCAGCTTTGCTGGGTTTGTGTGGAGGCAGTTTGCTTGAGTATAAGATTGGGCAGGTATGGAATTGTTGTACTGTAACAAGCACCGGACTTTGCCTGGCCCAAGGAACAACAGATCAGTGACAGGGCAGGTGATTGGTAGCACAGAAAGATTCCACACCAGGAACAAGTGATCATGTCACAGCAAAGTTCGAGTCAGTAGCTGAAGCTCTAAACCACATGGGTGACCTGCTATGTGATTGCTCAAGGGCGCTCATCGGTGCCAGCCCCTTCGACAGCCGGCGCTGTGCTCAACGCTGCTACAGCAGTCACTACCAAGGGATCCACATCTTGCAGGACCTGTGAGCTACCTGCAGCTTCATCCGCCGTGCCTGCCGTGCCCGTGACTTCTGGGAGGGGCACATGGTGCACATCGGCCATCTGCACAAGGTATTCGTGTAGCTTGCGCCCAGCCTGTGCCGCTGTGGCACGTGCTCGCTCTGCTGCCTCCTTGCGCACCTCATACACCTGCAGCCGGGCAGCAAGGCAACAGTGGCACAAGTGTCTTCATACCCTTCAACACAGGGACCCTGAAGTGGCTGCACGGATGAATCACAACCAACATGGCAGAGACAGCCACCACCTCAGCCAGAGACACAGTGCGCCTGCTATGCATGCACCACAGCCCAGGCTACGCACTTGTCGAACAGATTGCAGCTCCGCGTCAGCTGCAGCAACTTCTCTGGAAGCTGCTTCAACGCACTCCTTAGCTTGTTCAAAACGCTGCAGCTGCAGTGACTCATTATGCACTGCCGGGAGCGGCTGCGTCGTACCTGCCGTGCTCGCCTGCAGCAAAGGCAAGCACGTATGAGCTTTATTGCATGTGATGTGTGCAGCGCGGCTGTCAGCCAAATACGCAGAGGTGTGCTGCCTGTCACCGTTCACCCGTCCTCACCCACCTGCTCATTGCCCCCTGCATCATCTGTTGTGCTGCTAACACCTGGAAGCAGCGGGAGGCCTGCTATAGATGCTGACGTGGGTGGCCGCGAGGCCCGACGGTTGGTCACTCTTGTCAAAACAACTGCTGACAGCTGGCCGTCAGCATGGTCGTGCATGATCGATGCCGTTGCAGGCTCGGCTGGCCCTCCAGCCTGCACTGCCTGCGGATTTGAGCCTGCACTTGGATGAGCGCCTTTTGTGGACAGACCTCTCCCTGTCACTGGCCTCCAGGCTGTCGCCGCTGCCAAAGCATCTGCACCTGCATGTGGCTTGTGCTTCACCGCCACGGCATCCAGACGTCCAGAAGATGTGGGTGGCCCTAGCGAGAAGTTGGCAAGTGGCACAGACAGGCAGGGAAGAAAGCATGTTCAAGCTCAAGCTTTAACAGGCAGTTACCTGTTCACATTTTCAAGTATAATGCCTGTGATGCACAGTGCCGGCCCACCTGTCCTTGTCTTTGCTGCCTGCAGCCCTGCAGCAACGGCGGCAGCATCGTGGCGGCCCAGGGTCGCCTGCTCCTTATGTAGCGCCTGTAACCTCAGCTCTGCGATGCTGGACAGCGCTAGCAGTGGCTGCAGCGGTGCACCGCCCAAGCCATGCAATTCTGCACCAAGGCCCACCCCACCATGCGCTGCGCCTCCTAGTCGCCCTTCGATCGGGCCTTCGTCCATCGAATCTGTTGACACATGCGAGGAGTCATGAGACCCAGCTGCTGACTTCAGGCCAGCAGCACTGGCCCTGCTCCGGTTGTGGTTGGCGGCAGGTGCAGGTGCCGCTGTGGGCTCATCTGGAAACTCCCCTGTCCGAGCAAAGGCAGCGGTCCTGCTGATCGCTGCCAGGGCAGCCTGCAACCCCGGGCATCAGACCATCAGGCAGACAGCATGTCTGAGTTGCCTCAGACGGCAACGTTGCTCGCAGATTGCTGAGCATAAGCCCTGGCTACCCTTACCTGTCGCACTGGCCGCGAGCCATGCTCTGCTGCCCTGCTGCTCTGCAGAGGTGCCTGCGGATCACTGAGGGACTTACTCTGCACATGACAGTGCAAAGCAGAGGGTTGTGGTTCAGAGCAGGCCTTGGAGATGTTCAGCCCTGCCCCCAGGCCTGCTGCCAACCCTGTAAAACCTTGAACTCTCACCCTGCTGCGAGGCGCAGATGGCGAGGAGGCCAGCTGCCCAGCAGCTTCAACCGCTGCCGCTGCACTTTTTGACAAGCCCCTCATGCGCCGCACGCCACACGCGTTACACAGTGTCTTGGGCCCTGCGCAGTCACCAGAAACGCGTCAAAATCAGCACAGGGCCTTGAAGTGAATTGCAGCGGTGCAACCTGTTTGAGTGCAGCACTCAACGGAAGTGACAAATCTACTTGGGCATGCTCTTTCCCCTCATCTGCGCGTGCCAAATGCCGCATTGTCGTGCAGCCTTGAGCGTTCTCAGCGCCTGTATACCTGCAGGGCCTTCCCTCCATTGCGGGGTGGACGTGGCGCCACACTCAACGCATACCCTGCCCGTGGCCTTGCGTTTGCTGGGTGGCGCCTTGCTGCCCCCACGTGGCGGCTGCCCCAACCCTGAAGCATCAACGGAAGTCCCTGCATGGTCTCGAGCATGTTGATTTGCGCTGTCCTCAAACTGCGGCACTGTGATCGGATGTGATGGAGCAGGACCTGCGGCCATGCTGTTGCTGCTGTGTGGTTGGGGCTGTGCTGTGGCACCATTGCTGCTCATCTGCTCCTGGCTCTGGCCCCAATGTAAGTGCTACTTCTGACAGTCTGCACTGGCACCATACACCAGTCCTTGCGAACTTCTGCACGCACATGCATGCGCGGGGCATCACCACGAAGCACAACAGCGGTGATGACAACGCAGTGATGCAACATGTCACCATGCATAGACACGTCAACAAAACACCAGCAACGTTGCTTTACAACCTCAGGAGCGCACAAAGATCTTGATCTCTGCGGGTTGGCTGACCAGCGCCACACCGCTGTTTGGCATTGCTCGCGTGTGCACCGCCTGGGACACGGTTCGCTGGTGAGCTGTCGCCCGCAGTGTTGTCTGCGCACCGCCTGTTCAACGTCAAGGGCCTTGAAGGCAAACGGCGTCAGTGTGCCTGCCTGAATGCAATCAAATTTCACTGTCGCCTGCAGGTGGCTTCGCGGGCTGTTGCGCGCAAAATTGCCGAAGTGTTAAAGATGTGCGCATTCAAACCGTGAAGCAAGCTGGCCGCAAATCCTGTGCCTCTTCCTCGGCAACCTCACAACCTTGCAGGCATGTCTGATGAGCATGCTTGCTTTCGGCAGCCTGATGCGCACGACATGCACGCAGCCTGCTTTGTGCAGGGCCGCTTGCCAACAACCGGTGAGCGTGCACTTTGGTGCCGCTCACAACCATGCCAAGACTGACATGGCTGCCCAAGGGGAGCCGCACAAGAGCAGCAGGTTCGCCAGCACCAGCGGTGCTGGCCCAGCACCTTGGCGATCACACGCTTCACTATGTTACACAGCCTATGTGCGGCTGTGTCAAGCATTGTGCATTTGGCATCACACAATTCCTTGCGAGCCTGGGGCAAAGCACAGGCACAGGCATACCTCTGCACCTGCCGCAGCCAGTCCTGAGCAGCTTTTTGCAGTGTGACCCACGCCTCAAAGCATTAATGGTGATAGTGCGCAGCGTCACTGGTTGAGTGGCTGCAGTAATCTTTGGGTGGACCAGTGTGCGGGAGACAATTTGCTGCTTGGAAGACACGCTCACCTGGCATGACGCATGCAGGTGCTTATATGCTACTGCCTGTCATCATGAGCGCCACCATGGCCTCCTGAAAGTCACTGGCAGTGTGTGGTGCACAGGACGTGACAAGCATTGTCTACTGCAGGCACCCTGTTCTTCCCGTTGTGGCTGCATGCTGTTCATGAACACGGGGGTACAGTGCAGCCTCTGGAAGCCCTAGTCAGTTCTTATGTTGGCAACCTGCAAGTTGCTACACGACCAGTGCGTCAGTGTGCACAGACCAAGACATGAACACCATCCCTTCCCTCACACGGGAAGGATGGTGGTGAGCGCCGTCGCTGGCACACACGATGTGCATGTCACCGCCATGAGCCATATTCTGCACACATGGGGTGCTGCACTGCGGTTGCTCATGGAGACCACAGGCACTCGTTCAACTCTGGTCAGCCATACGGCAGCGATTGCGATATTTTTCTCCAGCAGCCTTGGCCAACAATCGCAGTGCTGGGCGACCTGGAGCCGCTGCGCGGCCTTCGTTCAGTCAGCTGTGGCCTCCCACATGGGAGGCAATCGGTGTGAACAGCTGGAAAATCCTGTCTACACGATATTTGCTCAGATACCCAACTCGTCTGCGGGCAGCCATTCGCACGCACGCACACACGCCTCTGGCCACAGTGTCACCGGGCTTTCGCGCAACCCGTCCACGCGGGGGCTTCCTCTGCAAGAACAGCATCGCCAGCACCTGGGAGAGCGTGCCTGCAGGGCATGCCCCTGGCGCACCACCGGCATGGAGCAGCAGGAAGAGCAGCAGCAGGGCGCGCTGCAGCAGGCGCCGCCTGTTTTGCAGCGGTCAGCAGCCTGGCAGCAGCAGCAGTCTGCGCAGGTGCACGCCAGTGAGGCCATGCTGGGCCCCAGCACGAGCGCGCAACTGCGCGTGCTGGTGGTGGACAGCAAGGCCGCGTCGCGCCTGAACGTGACGCAGCTGCTGTCGGATTGCGCCTACAGAGTGCGTGTGGCCTTGGTGCCAAAGCGACAGCGGCGCTTTCGCTTTTGTCATCGTTGAGCAGCGCCATGTGCGCGCCACGTTGTTGTGGTGCGACATTCACCGCACGAGTTCTGACCCTGCCTGCTTGGCCGCACAGGTGTCTAGTGTGCGCTCCACCAAGGAGGCGCTGCAGCTGCTTGCGCCCGCAGCGTCGGGCGCCGAGCTGCCGTTTGACCTCATCCTCAAGGAGCACGAGCCGCCGGAGGTGAAGGCCTGCCGCCTGCTGCGCCGGCTTAGCAGAACCGAGCTGCTGGCCAAGATACCAGTTGTCTGTGAGTGCAGGGCACCTGCAACAAGCCAAGAGTGTCTACGCCTGGTTGGGTTCAGCGCACGCACATGCTAACACGCTGGATGCTTTTTGTGCGCAGTGGTGAGCTCCAATGATGAGCGAGAGGTGGTGATGAAGTGCCTGACTCTGGGGGCCATTGACTACCTCATTAAGCCCCTGCGCCATAATGAGCTGCGTCACATTTGGACGCGTGTGTGGTGGTGGAGGCGGGTGAGCCAAGGGGTGGGGGCATAGCGCGGTGAGGGACGTCCAGCATTGCGTTTGCCAGCTCAGGGGCTCTTGTAGGCATTGCTGACGGGTGTTACAAGTGCTGCACCTGACCTTTTGCCGCCTGCTGCCTGCTTCACTTCTTGCTGCAGTCAGGCATGGGTGGCAGCGAGCCACACCCGCTGGTGAACACGGACAGCTTGGAGTTTCAGATCAGCTCTGAAGACAGCAAGGAAACGAAATGGTGGGTGGTGAAGATATATGTGAACCATTGTGGCCAGGCAGCACCTTGCCTCGTCAGCCGGCGACCTTATCAAGCACATACACTGACCCAACCTGCGCTCTGCCTCCTTTTAACGAACCAGCAGTGATGATGAGGACGAGCCGACCAGCAAAGAAGGCAGTGCACCTGAAGATGGCAACGGCAGCAATGGCAACGGCACCAGCGGACACAACCACGGCTCCAACGGCAATGGCAATGGAGCCAGCGGCAACGGAGCCAGCAGGTACGACTGTTGATCTTCAAGCCTGCAGGGATTTAGTGGTTTTTGCGCGAGACCCAGCCTTGCCCTCACGTCTGCCTGCGTTTTGACTTGCCGCGTCTGCAGGGTGGAGGCCAAGCAGCATGCCGGCGATGGCGCCGGCAACGGCAGCAGTGGCAACAACGACAACTCAGCCTCCAAAAACGGTGCTCACAATAACGGCAGCAATGGCAACGGCGCCTCTACTTCGCTGGCCGAGCAGAACGCGCTTCTCAACACAGCAGAGGGCAAGCCGCCGCCCAACACCGAGCCACTAAAGGTCACAGGTGAGTCGGAGGCACGCCGCAGGTGGCTGTGGTGCAAGGCATCACATTGCGGCTGGCTGGCACAGTCATGTGTTCAATGCTGCTCTGTCGCCAAAAAGTGCGCTTCCCCCTGCACATGGTGCTGACTGCCTCCTCCTTGCCACACTGCATCCGTCTGATGCAGTGGGTCGCTCGTTCCGCCCATACAACCCTGAGGGCAGCCGCAAGCGCCCTGCAGCAGCAGCCCATGGCTCGGATGCTCTGCATGGCTCGCCAGTCGACCTGCACCACCACCACCACCACCACCACCACCACCACCTGGCTGGCAGTGCTGAGAACGAGAGCAACCAGGGCCTCATGCTCAACACATCGGCACAGCACCATGGAGGCAGCACTCGCAGCAGCGGAGGATATGGCGGCAGTCGGGCGGCCAAGTCACTCTCAATATGGGAGCGTGATTGGGACAAGGGTACCAACAGCAGCGGCCCTGGCAGCGGGGTGGCGGCGGGGACGCTGCCAGGCGCCGCAGAGGCAGACTTGAGGAACGGGCAGCTTGCGCTGGGCGTTGTGGCGATGCCGCTGGGTATTGGGCCGCTGTTGATTGGGAGCAGCGTGGGGGGTGGCAGCGCGCTGCAGCCCAGTACACATGCAGGCAGTGACGACACAGTCACCGTCGACCTGCCAGGAACGCAGTCGCAGCAACTGGTAGGAGTGACCAGCGGTATCAATGGGGTGGGGGGATTGGCACACCGTGCAGTCGGCAGCTCTGGCGGCGGCGGCGCATCGGGCCATCCCATGGAGGGGGGTGGTTCGGGGATGGCTGCCATGACGCAGCTCCGGCTTGACAGCAGCCTGGGCGCAAGCCTTGGCCCAGGCGCTGGCTCAGCAGACCCAGGAGGGTCATGTTCTGTCCCGGAGCATGGCGCAAACGGCAGCATGAGGCAGAGCTCGGGTATGATGGGCCAGTCTGCGCTGGCGGGGCAGGGTGTGGCTGCTGTGCACGGGCACTTGGACCCAGCGGTTGCAGCGTCGATGGCAACCCTCGCTGCACAGCACATGAGCCAGGGCCAGGTCGCTGCGGGGTCTGCACAAGGCCCTGCGGGGAGTTCCGCAGCTGCAGGGTCCGCCCTGTCTCAACCTGCAATGGCGTTGCCGGGCGCATGGGGAGCTCAGGCTGCGGCATTGCAAGTGTCGATGCACCACGGCCAGGCCGCAGGCGGGTACCCGCAGGGCTATGGCGGCATGTACCCGGGCACTGGTATGCCGTACAGCCCTGTCATGGGCATGCCGCCCCACATGCTGCACCAGCTGCACCCGCAGATGCTGCAGGCCCTATTTGCAGCCAACGCAGCCGGGCATGCGCACCCGCATGCCCATCCGCACGCCCACATGCAGCCTGTGCAGGGCGTGGAGCCAATGCAGTCAGCCCTTGCAGCGGCGGCCATGTACCACTCCCTCCCTGCGCTGTACCACATGCCCCCCGCCATGGCGGCGTGGCAGCAGCAGCAGCTGGCCATGGGCCAGGCGCAGTCAGCGGTGCCCATGTACATGCCCCCGTGTGGCCTTGGGGCAGCCCCGATGACTACTGACCACCAGCATGCACAGTCGAAGACGCCGGATGTCTACCGTATGGCTGGGGCGCCTGTTGGCCAGCTGCAGCCGCAGCCGTTGCTGGCAGCCGTCAAGGCCGGGCAGGTCGGTGCGCACATGCCCACGTCGATTGCGGCACCTCCGGTACAGCCGGTCGGCGCGGTGCAGGCGCAGGACTCGCTGGGCGGGGCGGCGCAAATGGACTCTCTGGGCGCCGGCGCTGCCAACCTGGCGCAGGTGCTGCGGCTACCGTTGCCGGAAAAGCGCAAGCGCCGCGCTGCCGCGCTCGCCAAGTACCGCAAGAAGCGCCAGAACCTCAAGTTTGGCAAGACGATCCGCTATGAGAGCCGCAAGCAGCTGGCGCACCAGCGGCCGCGAGTCAAGGGCCAGTTTGTCAAGCAAGGCACCGACATTGCTGGCGCAGGTACGCTGGCGGGTGCGACGGCGGGCGGCGAGGTCGCTGGTGTGGAGGAGGACACCCAAGACGAGGAGGAGTACGAGCGCAAGGGCGCTGTGGGTGGCGGCAGGAGCGGTTTCGGCGGTCAGAACTTTGATGAGGAGGGCGAATATGACCGCAACCCCGAGGATGATGCGATGGAGGAGGACTCGGAGGGCTCGGAGGGCGGCGGCGGCTCCGGCACTGATGCTGGCGATGGGCTGCAGAGGGCAGCACAGCGGCCTCCATGCGAGAAGACACCTGAGAGCGAGGATGGCGAGCCCCCGCTCGAGTTGGAGGAGGGGCCTGTTGGGGAGGACGTGGCCGAGGATGAGGACGACGTTGTCAACAGCCTGCGCAAGCTGCGGGAGGGGCCCCCGCGGGTGAGTGGCACGCGCTGCAGGGAAGATTTGGGGTTGCCCTGTTCTTGTTCTCATAGCAACTGTAGGAACGTCTGCTTTGTAACTGCCTTGACGTGTGTGTGCTTGCCATGGAGTGCTTATGATGCGCCTCCACGCTTTGCTGCATACTGTAGGTGGGCCGGGGCTCCAAGAGGCACGCAGCTGCTGCCCCAGACGTAGCTGCGGGCCAGCTAGCCCCTGGCAGCGCAGTGGCTGCAGGCATGGCATCTGTCGGTCCCAAAGCGTCTGCAGCCCTTGCCAGCCCCGGGGCGCCAATGGCTGGGGCTTTTGGTCTTGCACCATTTGAGTCCCATGGATTGCAGAATCTGAACGGCAATCGCGGGGGTCCAGGCGAGCCGCATGGTGCTGGCCATGGCGGGGCTGGGGGCGGCGGCAGCGCACTAGCGCGGGTGGTGCTCACGAGGGGCTCAGGACAAAAGCTTGCGACAGTCCTGCCCCCAGGGCACTCGCCTGATGCAGGCGGCAGCGCTGGCGGCACTGGACAGGCCACGACTACAGCACTTGGTAACGGTGTGAGCATTCCGCCTCATCGGTCACATGGCGGGGGAGGCCACGAAGGCGGAAACAACAACAAGAACGGCTCCGACTCGGGCTCCAACTCGCCAGATGAGAACGGAGGCAACCGGCACAGCAAGGGCGCTGCAAACGCGGTGTCCCGCCATGGCAGTGGTGATGGCGGCAGCGGCCATCAGAGCCGTGGCGGCAGTCATGAGACAAGCGGCCATGGCAGCGCGGCAGATACAAGCCAGGGTCAAGCGGGTGCCGGAACGCCAGGCCCCGCGTCGCGCCACGACAAGTGCTGAGGCCCGTTTGACGTAGTCTTTTGTCATGTATCACGGCTCACGCAGGTTCCCCCGAGTTAACAAGGCGGATGCAACGTGCCATTTCGCAGCGGCCTCATGTGGCTGGCCTTGCAGTGGCTGAGCTCAGCTGTACTTCTGGTCGCAACGATTGTACTTGGTGTACAACGGCTGTACTGATCTTGGGCATGCAAAGGTTTAGTGCCTCGCCCAGCTGCCTCTCACAAACAGAGGCATGTTTCCCAGACACATCTGTTCTTGGTAGTCTTTGGTTGCAAAGCGCCCTGTATGGATGCTGTGTGCTGCACGTCAGTGTTTTTGCCGCGGCTGGATGTCAGCAGCCCCAGCAAGTGTGACCACATGTGTGTTCTCATAGTGTGTGTGCTGTGTCGGTACGTGGGAGCGATGAAGGACATTGTTAATTATTGAGCCTGTGCATCAGGCCATGACAATTAGGTCTTGTTTCATGAAATGGCTTGTTTTCTGTTCCGTTGGCCAATTGTTTCCCAAATGTGGGCCGTCAATGCAAAATCAGAACGCAAAAGCAATTTTTGATAGAATAGGCAAACCTGCATTGGCACTGGCAAGCGCCCCCTGGCAAAGTGCAAATGAAATGCGTCTTGGCGTCTCAAAGCAGTCGCGACATTGCGGTGTGATGCTTACCACATCGGCGAGCCTTGTGTCTGAAGATGTGTGTTGTGCCTTGTATCAGAGGCAGGCACTTGGGAACTGGCATCATCTGGCACAAAGCATTGCGTTGCTGGCAGGTGTTGCGACACTGACCAGGCGAGATGCTGGTTGACCTAGGCCTGGCACTGTGTCTGCAGGCTGCTCACAGCCACGTTGCTTCGCTGACCTTGTCATCAGGGGCAAGCAGGTTGTCGCTGTATGATCTCGTCTGTTATCACACTTGCTGTGTGCGTCGGCAGGACTGTGGGCAACAGTCCTGTCGCACGAGTGGGCTACAGACGCCGCTGCGCCTTGCCTGTTGAGTAGCGCACATGATGACTCTTGCGTAGGCTGTGGCTCGAAGCAGGGGTCAAGCAGCACACTGCGTGTACGCCCAGCATACTTGCCATCACTCTTTGCCTGCCTGCTGACGAACGGCAGGCTGGTAAGAGTGCAGGCGGGCGACGGCACGCCCTGGTCATACGCCCTTGCCAAGGAGGCACCGCCGGTGGCTGCGACAGCCAAGACGATCTGCCTATGATCAGGCACGTCACGTAGTCTTGGCAATGAGTAGAGCGCCTTGGTTGCCACAGGACTCAGCTTGGCAACCGAAGCGAGGCGCTGGACACGGTCCCGGTTTGCCATGGTAGCGCTTGCACGGGCTGCAACTGCCTGGCTGTTCATGTGACCATAGGCCAGCAACTCTGCCAACTCAGAAACCATGGTGCGTGTAGGCACGGGCGGAGAGCTGCGCTCCCGCGCGTGAAGGGACTGGTATTTGCGACCAGCGTCCTGCAGCCTGCGCCTTGGTGGCAGGCCATCTGGATGTTGCAGAGCGTCGTGATAGTAGGACTCAATGTTGCTGTTGCGCTGCAAGCTTCCGTGCTGAAGGCTCCCTCTGCACACGCACAGAGGCAGATGGGTCTAAATAGGGTGTAATAACACAACTGTTGCTTGTCACTCCATCCCCCCCTCTTCCTTGGATTGAATTCCAAAGTTGCTCGAAGCGTCGGTGACATGGGAAACGCGATTGCCATCACAGCAACCTCCAACCCGCCTCACAATCGATTGAGCAGCAGGCGGCTGCGCGGCAGCGTCAGGGCCTGATGTTCCGCAGCGCCTGAGCATTCTGAGTTTCTGGGCCGCTCTGTGGTACAAGCTCGCTGCTCCTGCATTTTGCAGTCTCCAAGGCTGCATTGTCACTGTTGTTGCATCGCAATTGGGGCCTCCTTGACTTGGGTTGTTGAACTTGCAGCGAGAAGTTGCAGATACGCCCTGCACTTGCGGATTGTTCACAGGCCGCGCTCGCATGCACATGCACGCAGAGTCCACACTTCTACACGGCAGATTCATCAATTCCTAGGTTGCCAGTGCTGTCGCGACGCTCCACAACAGCTTTATGTTCAACTTATGATACATGCACAGTACTGGTACAGCGTGCTCGGTTCTGCTACTAGTGATTATTCAGGACGTCGGTGTGGGGTCTGCAACCACTTTTGGCGAGCAACGCGTGCGACGCATCCGCGGCGCGCAAGTGCGCACACGTCTCACTTTCAGCTGTCATGTGATTGCAGGCAGCAATGGCGGACCCTGATGAGCAGGCCCTGCTCGACCAGCGAGCCAGGGGAGCGGCTCGTCCCAAGGCGAAGCGCAAGAAGGTACTTGTTCTGCAAATCTACAAGCACTGCCACCTAGATAGCCGCCAGCGCACAGGACACACTGTTGATGAAATGAGCGCGCCCCGCAGGCCTCGCTGCAGCAGCTGGAGCGGGCGCGCAGCAAAGGGAAATGGCAGCAAGAGCGTTCTGAATGGCGAGCGTTCAAGGTAAAAAGCTCAAGGGCACAGCTGGTTGCGCAACCCTCCAAACTGGTGTCTGCAGCACAAACACCATGGCTGGCTTGGAGGACAACATGTTGCTTTGTGCGGGATTCATTGCATTAACAGTGCCTCGCCCTGTTCATATTGCATGCATAGGAAGTGGACGCTTTCATGGAGGCTCTGGGCGTGCCAGTTGAGGCGCCGTCCGTCCAAATTACCAGCACTGCCAGCAACCGCAGCTTTGCGTCACTGGCGTCAATGGATGGCTTGGCAGCCCAGCTGTCCTCACCCCCACCTCGCCGAGCCAGCGGCAGTGAAACACCCCCTGACACATACGTGCGCCGTTCCAGCGGCCTGAGCATGGGCGACAGGGATGCAGCTGTGACGCAGGTCGCGGGGTTGAGTACTCCCTCTCAGCGTACTGGCGCCAGCACTGAGGCCGGACAGCCACGGGTGCAGGGCCAGCAGCAGCGGCAACACAGGTCCAGGGCGGCTGGTAACGCGCCGCCCACCAGCTTCTCTGGGTCTGAGAGCTTCGGCTGCACGATTGTTGCTGCGGCGTCATTCAAGCGGTGCGTCCTTTGGTACCTGCAGCTACAGTGTTCGTGGCTGTCTGTGTGGTCTGTTTGCTCACACTGCACTCTGTGCCCGTCTGTGCTTCCTGAGCATGCTAGACCACCCCCACCTGGCTCGCCTCCTGTGCTTCACATTACATGGCGTGTCTTTCAAGCTTGCTCGTTGTGTGCAGCAGGTTCACCTTTTCTGCAAAGCAGCTGTTGCCTCTCCCCCTGCGCTGCATACGTGCAGGCAGCAGCGCTCCGCAAGCTGGGTGGAGGTGGCGACTGCGTCGCTCAGGGCCACGACCTCAGAAGCAGGCAGCACCCCGCCCCGCTCGCCGGCTCAGCACCGGTCGGGACAGAAGGATGGCAAGGGGCCGTCCAGGTCTAGGCAAGATGGCAACGCATCGCAGCAACGGCAGCAGCAGCAGCAGCAGCAGCAGCAGCAGCAACAGCAGTCAGGTCAGGATCACACCCCCACGACTCAGGGCCTGGCAGGCCAGGCAGGTCAGGTCCAGGCGGGTCAAGCGCAACAAGGCCAGCTTAGCGGCGGCCATGCTTGGGGTGCCACGCCCAGCACGGCCGCCGGTACTCGTCGCAGCATCTCCGCCAGCCATCCCGTGCACACGCTGTCGGGGCTGCGTACCTCCTCCAGCCAGATCGCGCTGCACAGGCGCACGCTCAGCGGCGACCGGCCGGGTCTGGCGCTGCTTGCGGGCTCCACGGTGACGGCGGCAGCGGCGGTGGGGCCTGACAGCGCTGTGCCGGGGCAGCGGCTGGCGGAGAAGGAGCGGCTGGTGGCTGCGCGCGCGGTGTGGCAGACGCACCTGTCGGACGTGCTGGATGGGCGGCTGACGCTGGACGACGTGGAGGGGCTTTTCAGCGAGTGCATAAGCAAGGCAGAGGACCTGCGGGGCCAGCTTATAGTGCTGGAGACGCCGCCGTCAGGTTGGAAGGACATTGAGGAGCGGCTAGACTGGCTGCAGGATTGCGTGCGGCAGGGCCGCGGGGTGCTGCGGGACCTGGAGCCGCACAAGCACCTGCTGCAGCGCACGCCGAGCAGCGGCGGCGAGCCGCAGTACCGCAGCCAGCCGTTTGAGGACGTGAGGATGCGCATGCTGCCAGACATGATCACCACGGTGCAGATCTTTGCGTCGTCTGTCTGTGACTCCTTAGTGCGCGTGCAGGTGGGTGGTGGGCGGGCGCAAGTGGGTGCTGGTCACAGTACTCGCAGGGCACTTGTTTACCTGGCCAGGCGCATCAGCTGTGCCCCACAGTCAATGTGAGAGATGAGTGTGGCAGCGTCGCCAAGTCATCTGTTTGCACAGTGGATGAGCTATGCTTCTGTGAGACGCAGCTGTGGCTGCCCAAGCTGACTGCTTTGACCCTCACTGCCTCGCTGCCCTCCCTGCTGCGTAGACCGAGGAGGAGGTGCGCATCGGCGCCAAGGCTGCCAATAAGCTGATAGCAGTGGCCAAGTCTATAGCCAGGGATATATTTCGGGACCCCAGGTGAGGTTTGAGTTGGCAGGACTGTGCCTTCGGTCTCATCCTGGATTTAGTGAGTGCCTGGGAGGTCACTTTTCCTCACGGTTCAGCTTCCAGGCTGCAAGCATACAAGAAGTTGCACTTGTCTGCACGTGCTGACCGATGCTGCGTCGTGCATCTGGTTGATTTCCTGACTCCACTGCCTTGCCTGCTGCACCTTGCCTGCTGCACCTTGCCTGCTGCACCTTGCCTGCTGCACCTTGCCTGCTGCACCTTGCCTGCTGCACCTTGCCTGCTGCACCTTGCCTGCTGCACCTTGCCTGCTGCA
>JAWZTI010000174.1:24567-47358 GCA_039880955.1 Chlamydomonas urium | reverse complement strand
CTGGCCTAGGGCCGTGGACGCCTCCTGGCCACTCATCACCTCGGACCTGCAAAAGTGGGTGAGGGGCACAGTGGTCAAAAAGTGGCAAGCTGGCTTGGAACCTTGGAACACTTGCGGCTGGCCTCCTCGATGTCCTCCTTGTTGTGAGCTGTGAACAGAGGAACAGAGGCACGCAGGCAGAGCCATACTCACTTGTATTTGGCCTCCTCCGCAGCCAGCACCTCCAGCTGGTCCTCTCCCAGGCGCGACAGCCGCATGGGCCCCGCCTCGCCGCGTGCCTTCTCCCTGGCTTCCTCCTCGGGCAGCAGGTGGCGCAGCGTCTCCAGGTGGTCGTACCAGGGGCGGCACGCGTCCAGCTCAGCGCTCAGCTCAGAGATCTGCAGGTGCAGGGGTGAGGGATCATGTTGAAGCACTTGAGCGATGATCACTGCACAAGGCTCAGGTAAGCAAGTAGTAGGTGCAGGGGTGAGGGATCATGTTGAAGCACTTGAGCGATGATCACTGCACAAGGCTCAGGTAAGCAAGTAGTAGGTGCAGGGGTAAGGGATCATGTTGAAGCACTTGAGCGATGATCACTGCACAAGGCTCAGGTAAGCAAGTAGTAGGTGCAGGGGTAAGGGATCATGTTGCGGCGTGAAATTGTGTTGGGACAGTGAGGCTTTGCCTCCTCCTAAGGCAGCAGGTGGCGCAGCGTCTCCAGGTGGTCGTACCAGGGGCGGCATGCATCCGGTTCAGCGCCACACACGGACAGCTCATGAAGCCCTCAACTTGAAATACAAGCCCTCGATGTACTTGCGAGCCTCGTCCACCTCTTCCAGGCATGTGGTCCTGACCCTCATCCCAAACCCTCGTCCCAAAAGCCACATACAGATAACCCATGGAGCCCTGACCTTGTTAGGCAAGCTCTCAATGTACTTGCGAGCCTCGTCCACCTCCTCCAGGCAAGTGGTCTTCACCCTCAGCACCTTCTCAATCTCCTTGAACTTGGTCTCAACCGCCTGGGGACAGCAGGGCAGCCGCAAGTCGGGTTGTGAGAAGCACTACTAGCGCCGGTACAGCCAGCCGCAAGCCAAGTCGGGCAGCCACATTGCCATCTTAAGTGCCGCTAGATACATGTAAGGCCCCCCCCTGCTGCTGGAAGCAAGTGAAGCGTTCATCATAACCTGACTCATGCATGCCTGTAGCTTCATGCACGCTGTGGCGCAAAGTGCTGGTCGTAACCTGCTGCAACCACGGCGTCTTGTCACGGCACCCACACACACACAATAGCCAACCAGGTACGCAGAAGGCTGTTTATGTGAGCTGCCCATCTCATGCGCACCTGCATCATGCGGCGCGGGATGCGCGCGGCCAGGCCCTTGAGCAGCGCCACCAGCTTCTCCTTCTTCTTCACCAGGATCTCTCGGACCTATTGACGGAGCAAGAAACCACGGCGAATCATCATATACGGTCAGGTGAGGTCAGGCCAAGCTTTTGAGGAGCAGNGCGAATCATCATATACGGTCAGGTGAGGTCAGGCCAAGCTTTTGGGGAGCAGTGCCAGCAGCTTCTCCTTCTTCTTCACCAGGATCTCTCGGACCTATTGACGGAGCAAGGAGCAACAGCAGGGGAGACTCGGAGCAACAGCCTTTGGGGTGAGGCTCTTGAGGAGCCCTCCAGCTCCGACAGTACCATTACGCACCTACCATCTTCTCACCTTAGGTTGTCTGCACAAAGGCGATGCCGCTGCACAGGCAGCGCCTCCTGCAGCGCCTTCACCCTTCCCACCCTCCTACTCAAATGCACCAGTAAGCTGCACGCATGTCTCACCTTGGTTGTCTGCACAAAGGCGATGCCCACAGCGATTCCCTGCACCGGAAGTGCCTCCTGCAGCGCCTCCAGCTCTGCCATGTGCCTCTTGACGTCCGCCTTGAGCTCAGTCAGGCTCAGATCCTCGCCCTTGGCCTCCAGGGCGGCCACATACGCCTCGGGGGACAGGGCCAGCAGCTCCTCGCGCTGCTTGTACTGTGGAAGGCAAAAGGGTACAGGCAGTGCGGTTCTTCAGCTGTTCTGTAAGCGCAGGTGACCACGTTCGCCTCTGGAGACAGGCACCTACACTGCTACACTGCAGCTTTACACCACGCACCTGGTCCAGGTAGCGCTGCAGGGGCACCAGTGCCATCTCCACCTCCTGCACCAGCTCCTGCTTCAGCTCCTGCACGTGCTCCTCCATCGGGTGAACCGCGTTGAGCACCGGCACCACAGCCCAGAACAGTGAGTCCATCACTGACGGCTCTAGCTGGGGCATATTCTGCAGGGCGACAAAGTTTGGAATGCAGCAGTCAGACACGTAGCCATCTCAAATGACTCATTTGTCACGAGTGTGGTGTGCACAGCGAGTCCATCACTGACGGCTATAGCTGGGGCATATTCTGCAGGGCAACAAAGTTTGGAATGGAGCAGTCAGACACGTAGCCATCTCAAATGACTCATTTGTCACGAGTGTGGTGTGCACAGCGAGTCCATCACTGACGGCTATAGCTGGGGCATGCTTTGCAAGGTCAGGGAAGCATTGCCAGGGAAGGAAGCAGTCAGGGGAGCGTTGTACAAGCAGGCCAGTCAGACATGCGGTCATGGGCTAGTGGTTTGACATGCGTGGCCATTGGTCACACGTGTGATACGCACAATGCACAGCAAGTTCGTCAGAAATAGCTTTAGCTGGGCATTGTTCTGCATGGGCAGGCAGGGGCACGCAGAGGAGCGCCGTACACGAGGGATCAGTCAGATATGTGGTTGTATTGCACAGGTGCAATACTGACGATACGTTGCAAGATCGCAAGACAGTGAGTGGCATTTAAGCTGCCATAGTTATCTGTTGGGAGAGGGAGACAAGGGCAGAACAACGAACTGACAACAGCCGCAGCCTACCCTGGCCACGCTCGTCCAACTGATACCGCAGGTGGCGACATACACTACGTCGGACAGACTACACTACGTCAGACTACACTACGTCAGACTCACTACGTCAGACTACACTACGTCAGACTGCACTACGTCAGACTACACTACGTCAGACAGACTACACTACGTCAGACTACACTACGTCAGACAGACTACACTACGTCAGATAGACACAACAGCATGTTTCACAGCCCTGGGGGCCACCACCAGGGCGCATAGGATGTCCTACGCCGGGTCGCACCTGCAACTTCTGTATGGCGTGATCGAACAGCGTCGCGAACTTGAGAATCACGGAATCCAACTGCACGCTGTAGTGGAAGTGCGTGCCCTCCTTGGCCGCCTGCAGCTCGATCTGCAGCAGCGGCGGCCGGCGGTGCGCCTGCGCGCCGCAATGCATGGCTGCCGAGTCCGCCGCGGCGTTGGTCGCGACGACCTCGATGACCGCGGTGGACTTAACGGTCAGGCGGGACGCGCAGTTTGAGACGACGTAAGAGACGTAGCCCTGCAGCGAGCGGTCGACCAGCACGCGCATGGTGTCCTCCATCATGTAGCGCACCAGCCCTAGCAGCCGCTTCAGCTTACTGCGTTGGTCAGGGAGGGAGGGGGGGCAGGAATGAGGGCGGGGGAACAGCAGGGTGTAAGTGGGGCGCATGCTGCCCAGCCGCCGCTTCAGCTCGCTGCGTCGTGTGGCGTTTGGGAGGGAAAAAAGGGGGCCGAGGTGACAGCAAGGGGGTGAGATCAGCATGAACGGAGTAAATGGGCGTATTTTCTTCGTCCTCCAATCTGCGGTGATTCCATGCCCAGCAGTTGCCTCAGCATGCTGCGGGGAGGGAGGGGAGACAGAAGAGGAGCAGGTACACTGTGTACCTGTAACTGAGCTCATTGTCAATGCATGCTCGTTTCCAGGCAAGCACCTGGGTAGGCCATTTCACAGTCCGAAGGGCGCCGCAAGGGCACAAAGGACCCCTACTCATCAAACGAAAAGGGGATGTAGGTAGGTTAGCCATTTCACAGTCCGAAGGGCGCCGCAAGGGCACAAAGGACCCCTACTCATCAGAAGAAAAGTAGGACCAGCTCCGCCTCCCTTAAACCACACACCTGAACTGACATGTCTTCATGTATGTCTCGTGCGCCTTGGAGGGCAACGCAAGGGCAACCCTGGGAACCAGTCCCCTCAACACCACGCACCTGAACTGACATGTCTTCATGTATGTCTCGTGCGCCTTGGAGGGCAACGCAAGGGCAACCCTGGGAACCAGTCCCCTCAACACCACGCACCTGAACTGGTACGTCTCCATATTTGTCTCGTGCAGGTTGTACCAGCCCTTGCCCACGTCCTTGAAGGAGGACTTGATGGCGGCCTTCAGCGCCACGCACCAGGTGTCCTACAGCGCATCGAACAAGGCGGGAGCAGAGCAGAGGCGTGGAACGAAAGGACAGGACCCTCGCAGGACCCTCCACTTGAACAGTTATGGCTACGATGCGGCATGTAAATAACAAGCCAGTCCCGCATGTTGCTCAAAAACCACACCTGCCCCCGCGCCCTCCTTCAGGCTCAAAAAGCTCATTTTCGTCACTGGTTCAGCATAGTCACTTCTCCACTTCAATGATAGGCTGCATCTGTCCCTTGTGTGCTTCTACTCACCTTGAGGTAGTTGCCCACTTGGTCGATGGCCTGCATCTGGCCCTGCTCAAACTCCTCCAGGCGGCTGCTCTTGTTGTGGTTGGTGTTGAACAGACTCATCTTCGTCACCTTGAGGCACTCCTGGCGCACCTGTGTGGCATGCAGCACATGGCAGGTGCAGGGTCAGCCAACAGGATAAACACGGAGCACAGTGGATGACGGGGAGTAGAGCAGATGACAGGACTAAAAAGTTGATGGGGACTAGAACAGGCAATGTTGGTGTTGACCAGGGCAGTGACCTTGCCCAGTGCACCAATGATTTCCACCTTGGTGTGCAGCAGATCCTGAGATTAGCGAGAAGCTACTGGACTGCACCGCCCCCCCACTTCATGCACTACATCAAGCGCCTCACCCACCTTGCCCAGTGCACCAATGACCTCGCCCTTGGTGAGCAGCGTCCGGAAGCTGAACTCAGAGAACAGCTGCGGGAAGTCATGGCCCTGGCCCCCCGGCGTAGCGTCCACCGTGCCCTTCGCAGGCACTGGCTTCCTGGGCTCAATGGGGAACTTCTCGCTGAGCTGGACCAAGGGGGCGGAGCAGCTCGAGTTGCCCCTGTTGCAAGAAGGGCGTGGGCAGGGGCAGGTCAATGTTGTCGGCAGCTTGTGCACTTATCACACGTGACATGAACCATGAACCATGAACCATCTAACTTCATCTTCCGGTTCAGGCATGAATGCTCCACCTGCCGCTGGTGATGGTGCCCGCATGAGGAGCAAGTGCCACGCCCGCCTATGGTTTACCATTTCCCACCCCAGCTGCACCGGTGCACCTTGCCATGGCCGCATCAAAGATGATCTTGTTCATGGCGCGTGCGTATTCCACGTTGACCTCGCTGACTAGCTGGCTGGAATCCATGAGGCGCTCCCGCAGCTTGCGCGTGTTGAGGGCAAAGCCCAGCATGCGGTTCACCTTGGGGCGGTCAAAGAGCCAGGGCAGGAAATGTTTGCTCACTAACTGCAACTGTAAGAGCGAGCATGAGTTACAGGCAAGGCCGAGCTGCATTTCACCTAGGGCGGTTGAGGGGCAAATGCAGGAGAAGCTTTGCTCAAAGGTTGACGTTGGGTTGTGAAGTAGTCCACACACCACCACCCACAACAGTCGTTTAACTCCGCTCATCGCCTCGGTTGTGAGTGCAGGCAGCTCCTCCATAGGCATGCTGTCAACGTAGTACCGCAGCTCTCGCCCAATTTGCTCTGTCCCCCACCACCCTTTCTTTCCGTTCAGCCCGACTCACCGCCTCGGTCGTGAGTGCAGGCAGGTCCTCCATAGGCATGCTGTCCACGTACAGGCTGTACCGCAGCAGCGACTCGGAGCGCGCACGGCGCTCGTGCGCGTCGGCAAAGCGCCTAGCGAACACAAACGGGTCCTCTGCCTCAAAGTGCAGCCGAACACGAGGAACCCACTCTGGAGGCTCCCAGCTGTCGCGCTCCTTGCCCTGCGCAGGTATGTACACGCAGGGACAGTAAGAACACATATGGCATTTCACACGACCCTTAGCAACGTGTGAAACCATGACCCTTGTTTGTAGCTGGTGCTCGGGATATCGCACTGCCCGCTTACAAGCGATGCTGTGTCATGTTTGCTGCCTGCCTGTCTGCCTGATGTGAAAGAAATCATGAACTTTGACTCATTGCTCATGATTCATAAGCAACCTGAGCCATACCAGTATCCGCCAGCAGTGCTCTGCACCCCTGCTCTTATCTTTTGCCCCCCCCCTTTCCTAGACTGCCGCCCAGTCCCAGCAGTGCTCCAACACTTACTTCGATGTGCACTCCGTATCTGCTGATAGACTCATTGTAGTCGACCACCGTGCAGGGCACCCACGTCCAGGTCCCATCGGCGGTGCGCTGCGACAGCTTGGCGGGGGTGGGTGCGAACCCTGCAGCCGTGAAGGGCCATAGAGGACAGCCGTGAAAGGCCATAGTGGGCAGCCAAGAAAGGCCATAGCGGGCAGCCAAGAAAAGCCATAGCAGGCAGCCAAGAAAGGCCATAGCAGGCAGCCGTGAAAGGCCATAGCGCTTAGCAGTGGCCCAGGGGTTATGCACCAGCAACGTGCTTCTATGCCAACTGACAACGAAGAAAGCGCTGCCCAGCTGGCATCTGCCAGGCAACTTCCATGCTGACTCTGGCACCCAGCATCTTGAAAATGGCACTGGCATATGCCAATTGCCACCCAGCTGCTTCAAGCTGCTACCCATACCCTGAGGTCAACTCTATGGCAAGCACCACACAAGGGTCCCCACACACTCCCTCACACCTGCTCCCCTGGGCACCCAGTCCTCTGGCAGGCGCGTCTCGTAGTCTGTGTTGTCGAACACCTCCAGGCTGAACACCGAGTCGGCCGCTGCAGGCTGCACGCCCTCCTTCTCGATGAGCGTGGGCAGATCCTGCTGCGCAAACAGCCTCAGCTTCCTGAAAAGTTAGGGCCAGGGTTGGGGCAAGTAAGCCGACATCCATGCAGTTGCTGGGGTAGGTGCATTGTGAGCCAGTTGCCCCAAAGGCACAAGCTCATCTGGCCATCAACACTTGCAGAAAGTGCAACCAAGGGCAGCCGTTGAGGCAGCTGCGGTTGCAAGTTGCCTGTGCCATGCCCATGCCATGCGGATGCCGTGAAGGCTATTCACTCATTCCTGACCACTGTGGCCACCTTGACGTGCCACCCTGCCACCTGAAATGGCGCCCTGCATCGGCTGGACTCACCTCTGGATCTGCACCTTGCGCGGCGTCTCCCCTGGTTTTGTCTGGAAGGGCACCATGACCTTGGGCAGCAAGTGCGCTGCCGCTGCATCATCTAGGGACTCGTCCTCGGGTGCCAGGGGGACCTGAGGCATGCGCACAGCATGCAAAGCATGCTGAGGCATGCAGGCAGGCTGGCTGCATGGTATAGCGTGGGCGCTGAAGCTGCTGCCCGCTGCATGTCACCCCTGCTGTAAGGCACGGCTATTTGCGCTGTGGTGGGCTGGTGGTGGGCCTGCTGCATGTCTATCCATGACATGCATGGAGCAACAGCCATGCATGTGCAGCTGTGGTGACATCAGTGCCAGGGCACCCATGCCTGCGCACCTCATCCTCGGGCACAGCTGCTGGCGTTTCGTCATCAGCTGCAGCGGCCTTGGGCCTGCCACCCCCAAAACGAGCTGGAAGCATGCAAGGGTCGTGCGGGGTTGCGTCAGCATGCACGACAACTGCTGATGCTGCACGTGGTCGCATGCATGTCTGATGGCCGGCAGGTGCGATGTTGCGATGGAGCATGTTGACGCGCCCTCACCCTTGGGCCGAGGCTGTGAGGGTCTGGCACCGGCGCTGCTCGCGTCTTGTACCATGCTGTTGTCCTTGCTTAAGCGAAAACTACTGCATTGCTCGCGCGCAGGGGGACTTCCGGAGAATCTTCGACTATCACCTCCGAGTTTCTGCGACGTACTTTGATGATTCACAGCTGTCTGAAGGCGAGGAACGCTGGTCAGGTTGCACGGGGCGCGCAAGCTTGTGTGAACACGCCCACACCCCACCGAGGAGCGAATTGCTCTCCTTCATCCAGCCAGGCATGTAGCTACTGCCAATGCGTCGCTTTCATAAGCTGTGCATTGTTACCGTGCTGCTGGCCTCGGCCTGGGTTGGGTTGCTGTTCGCCGAGCTGTCCCATCAGCAGCACAATGCTGTGCACCATGCTGTGCTTTGGGTGAGCAGCAATGCCTGAGCACAAGCTTCTTCTCCGAGCTGTTGCAGTCCAATCACACCTTGCTCATGCACGCCTACTCGCAACAGGCACCCGTAGCAGCCGTACTCGCCCTGGGCGCCTACCTTGCAGCCAGGCTGGTGCACGGTGTCCTCACCTTCCCAAGCTTGCCAGAGGAGCAAGCGTCCCTGAAGCAGGCAAGTGAGCTTGACACCGAGGCAGCCCGCAAGCAGCAGGGACACTGGGTCAAAAGGTAACCCGTGTCAAATGGTAACCCTTTGGCGCGTGGCGCCATGACTGCTGTGCAGGACATTGCTGAGGCGCGTGAAGGGCTGCAGCGGCTCGGGTTGCCGAGCCCAGAGCAGCCACCAGCCGCACACAAGGCAAAGCACCAGTAACCAGGGCGGAACCTGCGTCCACCACAAGCCACGCCACTTCACACCACCACCCACACCACCACCACACCAGTCACCCATTGTGGAGCCACCCTGCAAGATCTCACCATGGGATACCGCCTGCCTTGTCACCCAAGCGTCGCTTCCCTCGACCCTCTGGGCATCGCTGACTGGGCGGGTGAGGGTTACCCTCCCGCCTGGTTGGTGGTATCCCAGCTGCTGGGCAAGGAGCTAGCGGCCGAAGCTGCCAGCCTGTGTGAGCTGCTGAGCACCGCGTCGTACTCGCTGCATCAGGTGTGGGAGAGTGGCAGCGGGGTGAACTGCTAGCAGTGTGTCATGCTTGCTGCATGAGGGATGGGTGTGTGGCAGGCAGGTGTTGACATGACTTGCTGAGCGGCGTGTCATACACCTTGCATAAGGTAGGGCAGGCAGTTATTCACCTGCTCGTTGCATTTGGGTGTGGGCGTGTGGCAGGCAGTTGGTAAGTCACAGCGGCTCCTCAGGCTTTGGCACGCCACCAAGACCTCCTCAAGAGACATGACAGCACCACACGCTATTTTACTCATACAGCGGTCTGGTGACAGCGGCAATCGCGCCGTAGGCAACCGTGCCTGAATGCCTGAACTTGCCCCTTTGCCTGGTTGTGCCGCTTCGAACTGCAGACTGACCCGGACCTCAGCACGCTGTGCGCGCTGCTGGAGGATCACCTGGAAACTGCGCGGCAGCTACTGGGGGCGCTGCCGGGCATGTGCCAGCAAGCGCTGCGCATGCCGCAGCTCTTCCCCGCGGGCGTACTTCCGGTGCTGCAGGCTGGACAGGATGGAAAGGTCGAACTGAGCCGCACACAGGTAGACAGGGTCAGTTTGGGGGGCAGGGGCGGATCTCACAGCCGCCTGCGTTGAAGGCTCAAGCTCTGAAGTCGGGATGCATCTTGATCTGCAGGGGGAGGTAAGGGCAGGTGCTCCACACTGTGGATGCACTCACCTGTGGTTGGCCCGCTGCACAAAGTTCGTGCCTACTCGCACAACCACTGATGTAACAACACGGGTAGACATATCAGTGATGTTTTGCTCGTTGCGCAGGTGCTGCAGCTGGATGACTGTACTTCTGCGTTGCTGTTCCTTGCAACGTCCTGCCACTCACACTGCGCCACTGCGCAGGTGGCGTGCATGCTGATACACATGTTCTTCCAAACCCCGTCGCTGCCTCCCTCATATGCACCACCGCCTCTGACTTCACCACTGCCAACAGGTGGCGTGCACATGTTTTTGGTAACGCTGCCGCTGCCGCCCTCACACGCAACACCATTCACCTGTGACTGACCCACTCCGCAGGTAGCGTGCTTGCTGGTGCACATGTTCTTCGGAACGCTGTTGCTGCCCCCCTGGAGACAGTGGTGGTCTGGCTTCAGCGCCTGGTACGGCGCCCAGGGCGAGCCCCCCAAGGCCTACCTGCGCTGCCTCATCCACTACTTTGCTGAAACGTTCAGCAGCCCTGGGACTGGCCTGGATGGTTCTGAGGGGAGTGCTGATGCAGCAGCCAGCGGTGCTGCCTCCCAGCGTGACGTTCATGGCGGCTCTGAGGACTGTGGGGCAGACCCGGCATTGAAGCGGGGTCCTGGGCTGCATCCATCAGCTAGGAGGGAAGCAGGGCGTGGTCTCCCCCCTTCAGGTGGTATTCAGGTGGAATTCTGCAGGCGAGTGCTGCAGCAAAAGCCGGACTGGGCAGCTTCCACGCAGCTGCTCCTGCCTGCCAGGGTGACGGGCGCAGCCGGGCAGCAGCTGCAGCGCTGCGCGCGCTGCCGGCAGTATGAACGTGCGGCGGCGGGGCTATCAGGTGCAGGGGCAGGCAGGCAGGCAGGCAGGCAGGCAGGCTTGGTGGAAGAACCCCTTGCTACGGGCGGGCCACAGCAGCACGCGGTGCCTTTCAGCCTGGAGGCAGTGTGCCAGCACCAGCCGCTGGCAGGTGTGTCACCAAGGGAGCCGCTGTGTGAGCGGCAGCTGCTGGGTCTGGACGGCGCAGCTACGGGCAGGAGGCAGCGACACATCACATCAGCCAGCATGGAGGCAGTGTGCCAGCACCAGCCGCTGGCAGGTGTGTCAGCAGGGGAGGCGCTGTGTGAGCGGCAGCTGCTGGGTCTGGACGGCGCAGCTACGGGCAGGAGGCAGCGACACATCACATCAGCCAGCATGGAGGCAGTGTGCCAGCACCAGCCGCTGACAGGTGTGTTGCCAAGGGAGGTGCTGTGCGAGTGGCAGCTGCTGGGTCTGGACGGCGCGGCTGCGGTGGTGTTTGCCAACAGGGAGGTGTCCTTTGGTCCTGCCGGCACCCAAGAGGAGCAGGTCAGCTCAGCAGAGAGGAAGGGGTAAAGGAGAAGGGTATGGAAAAGGAAGGAGAAAGTGTTTGGCCTCAAGCCTGATGATACCTTATCAGCTGATGAGGTGTTGGGGATGGGGGCGATGCATCCATTACATCCATATGGCTTTTGTTTGGGTTCAACAGGCAAGGGAATCGGGGGTTGGACAGATGGGCGTGGACAGTGAAGAGTGGTGCAAAGCCGCTGGCGCTAAATGTTGGGGAGGTGGCTGAACCTGCAGGCGATCATCCGCTCCATCCACTCGTCTGCCTTGAAGGCTATGGCCCTGCCGCACACTGTGCGGGCCCCCTCTGCATCTCACACCATGAAGCGCACACTGAAGAGAGGTGGAGTGCAGCAGGCCTGTTTGGCCGTTCAGGTGCTTCAGACTCTGATCCATCTGCAGCTGATCCCGCGAGTGGACCAGTTGACTCCGTCGATGCTGACAAGGCATGTCAGGCAGAGTGCTCTGACAAGGCATGTCAGGCAGAGTGCTCTGACAAGGCATGTCAGGCAGAGTGCTCTGACAAGGCATGTCAGGCAGAGTGCTCTGACAAGGCATGTCAGGCAGAGTGCTCTGACAAGGCATGTCAGGCAGAGTGCTCTGACAAGGCATGGCAGGCAGAGTGCTCTGACAAGGCATGGCAGGCAGAGTGCTCTGACAAGGCATGTCAGGCAGAGTGCTCTGACAAGGCATGGCAGGCAGAGTGCTCTGACTAGGCATGTCAGGCATGAGGATGGCAATGTCTGGGACGGTCGTCTGCTGCTGTTTATGGACGCCGCTGAGCTGGACGCTGCGCCACATGGCCCACCAGGCTGCCCACCACTTTCCCGACAGGCGGCTGCAGCTGCAGCAGGTGCTGCAGGCGCAAATAGCAGTGCAGGCGGCGTGGAGGGATGCACATCCAGACATGTGGATGGCGGCGTTGGCCATGCGGTGTCTGAGCAGGACGATGGTGATCACATTCATGAAGCAGAAGCACCTATAGCACTTGGCGCTGCTTCACAACCCAACCCCCACGCCCCAGGGGGGGCCCCAGAGGGGGCCCCAGGGGCATCAGCTGGGCCAGGAACTGGGCATCAGGGGCATCAGCAGGGCCAGGAACATCAGGGGCGCGTAGCCCCCCTGATGTTCCTTCTGCTGAAGGGGACGGCTGCTCCTCACAGTCCTGCATGCAGTTGGTACCAGCTGAGCTGCAAGATCCAGCACTTATGCGGCGGGTGCTCAAAAAGGCCTTCTGCGCCTTTTCCGCAGCGGCTGCAATGGACGGCAGCATCGGCTGCGTGACGACAGGGCACTGGGGCTGCGGCGCATTTGGGTAAGAACCTTTCAGGTTGAAACAATCAACACAGATGAAGCAGATGAAAGCAAGAAGACCTGTACACCTTGTCCCTGATAGGCAGTACCTGCTGAGGCTCTCTTCCTAACTTCACCATGCCGGATGGCAAGGTTGATCACAGTGCGCCTTACCCACTGTTTGAGTGGGTCCATGCCAACGTACTGAGCGAACACCGTTGATCTTCGGTAACATGCACGGATGGATGCATGCATTTGATGAATGGGTCCCTTTACAGTGTACTTGCAGTGCGGGGCTGCCAGGAAAAAGTTGTATGTGATGCCCCTGTACCTTCTACTTGCCCAGTCCATTTGAACAATTCTGTGCGCAAGTGTTTGAGATGACACAATGAAAACAGTGTAATTGATGTCTCGTGAGAAGCGGTGCTCATGATAAATGAATCATCGGTGTGCTTGTCAATTGCGATTGCTTGACACATGTGATGCGCTGCACGCTTGTACCGCATGCGACATCACCTACTGCCTGGAACACTAGGGTTCATGGTACATCACCATTATGGTGCAAGGTGGTGCAGGCAAGCTCGCACTTCCCAGCGGCACAACTTGGGCACCCCCTCTGCACACACACACAGCCTGCTGCCCCTCTCCACTACGCGAGCTGCTGCGGCCGCCCCACGAACGCCTGCTTGGGTGCGTCCCTCGCGCTGATCGCCCTCGAGCCTCGCAGTGCCGCGCTCGCCGCGGCAGACGCTGTTGCAGACGACACTCCACCATAGGGGCCTGCCCCCGGCGCCAGCGCACTCCCCGGCCGCCGCCGCTCCTCGGACCTTGGCCGTCCCCCAGCGCCAGCCCCGCCGCCGCCACCGGCACTGTAGGCATTGTAACTTCCACCCCCAGGGTAGCCAAAGCTGTAACTGCCAGCGTTGGCATGACCGCCGCCGTGCGCGCTGCTGTGGCCGTGCGCCTGTGCGCCGCTACCCAGCGTGGCGGACCGCTCTGCCTCGAGCTCTTCGTCGTAAATGAGGTGGAAGGAGCCCACTTTGTCTCGGCGGCCCCTGCGGCAGGGGATTCAGGAGTACATGGACGTGGGAAAGCAGGGCAGAAGGGCGTGCGAAAGGTCACCGATGGATAGAGGACAGGCGAGAGGCGAGGGGTCTGGTTCGCAGCGCTGGCTTGTAACTGGACATGCTTCTTATTCCTCGTTCTGTTGGAAGACAAGGCACACCAGGGCGACACCAATGGCTTGTCTGTGTTTGCAGTGGCAGGCTTCGACAGGCCTCGACTAGCCCGCTCTCCTGCACCAGAGCACGCCCCTTTCGTCCTGCTTACAAGCGATGCAGGGAGGGAAGCTGGTCGGCAGGCGCCCCCGTTGTCTGCGTCAGCGGCAGCCAGTCCAGCGGCGTGACGATGTTGAGCGCGTCATTGATAACCTTGAACTTGAGCAGGCGGTCAGACTGCGGCAACAGGGAAGCACATGGAAAGAAGCAGCAGGTGTGTCAACTTGCAAGGTCGGTTTGCATGTTGTCTTTCTCATGCTGACCAGTCGCATCCTCTGTAGATATCTCTCTTCCTCCCCCCTCCTCCCTCTCCTCCCTGTTCTCCCGGTCCTCCACCTTCTCTGCCCTCATTTCCTTCTCCCCCTTCTCTTGCAAGCTGTCTTGCCCCTCACCTGAGTGGTGGTTGTGAGCGAGGGGCTGGCGTTGACCTCAATCAGCCAGGGACGCAGCGTGTCGTCCACAATGATATCATACCCGTACAGCTCAAAGCAGTGGCGGTCGTTGATAATGGTGTTCTGCACAGACACGGCAGGAGGTGAGAATCAGCAATGAAGATGCCCCGCCCCGCCATGCCCCACCCCCTGCACCGCTCCGGCCACCCGTCCCTTTTCACCTAAGATGCCTGCAAGCTGCTGAAAATGACTGCCTGCATCCCCCTGAACAGCTGCTGCGTCTGCTCAGCAAAATGGATGCCATGTCTCACACCTTGCCACCCATCCCAGCATAAATGGTATGCCTTCAGCCCGTTTGTATTGACTGCCACAATTTCCCCAAACAGCCGCTGCGTCTGCTCGGCCCGCTAAACACCATGCCCCGCCCCATGCATAGCCTCCTCCACCCACCCCTGCCCACCTGGCATGCTTTCAGGCTCTTAACGATGACTGCCTCGATCTCTCTGAAAATTTGCTGCGTCTGCTCCGGCCCCTTGACCGCCTCCAGGTACAGGCGCACGTTGTCCAGCGTCCACTTGTTGCCGTGCCGGTCATTGTAGTCGCTACCTGTTGGTGTGGGGGTGGCGCAGGCAGGTATGAGGTAAAGGCTTGGCACAGAAGTGAGTGTCATCTGACAGCGCTCAAATTGTTGGCAGGCAGGACGATGCGAGTCCCATTCACCCAACAAGCGTTTGCTGACTCCGTCCGTATCCCACCTTGCTTTTGAATCGCCACGTTGGTGAGGTGCACAAACTCATTGTCCAGCTCCTCAGCTCCAGGCGTGTACTTGATGTTGCAAAAACGGCCGAAGCCGAGGCGTGACAGGTACACCTGGGCAGTGAGGAAAGTGCGGGAAGTGTGGAAATTGTGAAAAACGCAACTGCAGGATCAGCAATGCTGCGTTGCTTGAACAGGAACGCCCAAGTGACCTGCACACCACCCTAAGGACCTTGCCTCCGGCCTGAATGCCTAAATGTGGAGAGCCTACTCCCAGACACACGACGCAATCACCGCATACAGCCGCAGGCAAAATGATCATCTCCCATCACATACCGCTCTCACCGCTCCTGCTCAAGCCCACTCAAGATCAGGTCCGTCTGCCACGTCCCACCCTGCCACTACTTGCCTACCCTCCTACCTGCAGCGGCTTGAAGGACGTGACCACCACATACAGCCGCATGTCGAACTTCTTGCCCCCGATAAGCAACGGGTTGTCGATGTAGCGCGACACAACATAGTTGTCGGCTCCGCTGCGTAGCGCCGGCGGCAGGGGCGCGCTGCCGCACCACTTCTTCACCTGCGCCAGCGCCGGAGGCACCGCAGGTAAAAGTTTCATGCAGCTCTGTGGACAAACTGCTGGCAAGGTTGATGCTCACAATCTCATGGCGAGATCCTGAGTGATCCCCTCCTCTGCTAGAAGCCCAGCTCTACACCTGATCAGCCACGTACCTAGGTGGGAGCTCCGCTCCCTGCAAGTGCCCCTGCCCCTGAATGTGCCCCTGCAACTACCCCTTACCCAACTCCCTACCCATCAGACCATAACACACACCGCATCTAGCCCTTCCCCTCAGCCTCCCTGCCCCCTGCGCCTGCCCTTGCCCTGCAACTTGGGCGATGGACTCAGCTCACCTGCGACAGCTTGTTGATCAGGAAGATGCCCTTGCCCTGCGACTTGGATGACGGCTTCATGATCCATGTGGTGTTGGGCGCCTTGCGGTACTCCTAGGGGCACATCGGGTGTCGCACATGTTGCTAGCAGGGAATCGGTTAGCAGCGCCAATGCAAAAGTTGTATGCAACAGCTGAACTTGCCACGTCCAGCAAGGAATGCAATACAGCACAAGTTACTAAAGAGATGCCGCTGCCGCTGCAAGTAGGGCTCTGCCTGACCGCCGCACGCCCTTGACTATGGCTGCTGCTGCTGCAAGACTACAGCCCCTCACCTCCACTGCTGCCACAACAAGCCCCTCACCTCCACTGCTGCCACAACAAGCCCCTCACCTCCACTGCTGCCACCACAAGCCCCTCACCTCTACGAACAGCGCATAGTCCTGGGGAAGGACATAGGTGGCGGGGAGGATGTCGAGCTCTTCTCCATGCATGCTGTGCCCATGCGCCTCCCGCCGCTGCTGGCGCTGGTACCGCTTGATGTTCTTCACCATCAGGTCCTGCTCGCCATGAGCAAGGGCTCAACACGGGTCATCATGCAACCAAATGGAAGAAAAACAGGACATTGCCAATTTGCAATTGCGGTGGCAGCCACGATCAAGGTTTGTGATGAGCCCTGCAGCGCTGACCTTGCGCGTGAGCTCATAGTGGTTCGGGAAGTGGTTGATGAGCTGACCGGGCTGCAGGCGGATGCTGTCTGGCCCAAAGACGCTCTTGGCTGACTGCACGCTGGCCCAGTAGATGTCCCTGCATGCGTAGAGGCAGTGCATGACATCATGCATGCGCATGCGCTGCCGCTGACATCGATCATGCGCTGAAACGTTGTGCAAAGCGCGCACCAGTCTTCATCCAGCACACAGGTCACCTCCTCCCAGCCGCGGCGCTTGAGGTTGGCGACCACGACATACTTGTCGAAGTCGGTCTTGAAGCGCACTGACATGGCGACGGGCGAAGCGTCTGGTCAGCCGGCCGCTACATGCCAGCGAACTGCAGCGAAAGGATGACTTGCAACAGCTGACGAAGCTTTGAACAAATGGTTTAAGAATTATAGGAATGTCAATTCGTTGTTCAACAATCAACGGTCATCGCTGTATCAGAAGGAAAACGCATGATGAGCGTCACAAATCATTGTTGTGGTATTATGAATCAACAGCAACATTATTCCTGGGAATTACCCATCACACTCGACTGCAAGTGCACGCTCCTTATTTCTCAGCACTGTTCAAAAGGAGAAGGACTCGCTGAACAGCCGCGCCCCATCCAGACCCACACCTGTCAGCAGCTGCTCGGCAGCTGCCATGAACGCTGCAGGCCCACACATGAACGCAGCCCGCACCACCCCTTGCAAGCCAGTGACCGGCTGTGCACATGCATACTGCAGCAACAGCTGCATGGTGATGCGGCCTGCATACACCTCGATGCCTGGCCAAAGGATGCGAGCCGCTTGCAGTGCCTCGTCACCGCCCTGCAGCTGGCTGACCGTCACAACCAGCTGCACCCTGAAGCTGCTGCCACAGCCCGCTGCAGAGACATTTACAGCCTCAGCTGCCGCAGACAGCTCCTTGACAAAAGCGGCATCCTGCACGCCCTTGATGGAGTAGAACAGCACCAGGCGCTCGATGGGACCAGCCTGGGCGCCAGCCAGAGGGGCACCCGCAGTGAGGATGCCCTTGGCGCTGGGCAGGTCCCCAGGCGCAGCACTGGCTGAGGCTGCAGAGCTCTGCCTCGAGGCTGCTGCTGAGGCGCCATCGGCCACATCGCTGACCGCCTGCTGCGACGCTGACGCCTGCAAGAGGAAGTCGTGCATCATGGCACGCAGGGGTGTAATGCCGATGCCCCCCGCCAGCAGCAGCACCGACCCACCGGCGCCTGCGCTGACAGGAGGCAGCAGGCTGGGCGTGAAGTCGCCGCCAAAGGCACGAAGCGCCACCGTGGAGCCAGGCCGCATGGAGTCATGCAGGTACGAAGAGACGTCGCCGACCCGCTTCACTGAAATGGTGAACGTCCCGCTTCGTACCGTCCATGAGGGGTGAGAAGACACGGTCCAGGTGCGAACCAGGGCGGACGCATCCGCAGCGGGGCTGGTTGAGCTGCGGATGGCCGCCGCGGGGAACTCAAACGTTGCAAACTGCCCAGGCCGATACGCGGCGTGCCGGTCCATACCGGCCGGCAGCCGAAACTCGAACGTCTTGACATCGCGAGACTCCGCCACCACCGACACGCACTCCGCAGTCCAAGAAGTGGGCTTGGCGGTGGTGGAGCCAGGGCCGGCAGTGCGCGAGCCCTCTGCCGCGCCCTGCTGCGTGCTGTCACCATCGGCATGGCTGGCCTGCGCGGGCAGGAAGGGCGACCAGTCGACGGCGCTCACGTGGCGCAGTGGCAGCGTATGGCGGACCTGCAAGGTGGCAGGCAACAGCCGACCAGCCGTCAGGAATCTTGAGTCAGGATGCAATTGATTGCAAGGTGTGCAAGCACAAACAACAGCACCTTGGCCTGGCAGGTTGGCGCAACATGCGTTGCCCAGGGGGCATGTACACGCACTGCCCTGGGGCACCGCTTAGGCTGCAGCTGTTGCCCCTGTGTGTCGCAGTCAAGCACCCCATGGCCACGCCTGACTCACGTGCACGAAGCTGTGCAGGTGGAAGGACACGGTGCGAAGGGCGCCAGGCAGCGACCTGTCATCGTAATCCACAAACGCCTCGCCAGTCATGTGCAGGGTATCACCTGCAGCAATTGCACAGCATAGCTTGAAGTAATCAGCGACCTACACAGCAGAATCCCCGCTGTAACGGCATCGCAAACCCCCGCCTCAAGGGCAAGCTGCCTGCCAGCACAATAGTAACGTGACATTATGCAGAATAGTAGCACCATGCTAACGGTACGGCACCTGTGTCAAAGTCCAGGATCAGCAGGCCAGCCTTGGGGTTGAGCATCAGGTTTCCCAGCGTCTGGAACATATTGTTCCCCTGGTACTCCGCCCAGCGCAGCACCGTGCCGCCGCCCTGCTCAGCAAGCTGCAGGAAGCCCGTCGGCCCGCCCCGGTGTGACATGTCGCAGCCGATCGATGCGCCGGTTATGCCTGCGGGGGCGGGGCCGTCGTAGCAGCTGCGGCAGCGGGGCAGTGGCAGGCAGGCAGATGCGTGGCAGGTGAGCACAAGCCCTTTCTGAGTGAGGCTACTGTGCACGGCAACCTCAGGCCAGCCCAGTTGGCAGCTGCTTCAGAGCAGGCCAGGGGCGTGCGTGCGGGCTCCGGCGTCCAGTTGTATCAGCCGATGTGCCTTGAATTCCCGGTCGCCTAGTTCCTCACCTGGCGATGAAGAAGGTGTCGGCCTGGCCGACGATGCGCCGCTGCTCCTGCCCCAGAAGGGCGCCGCCTCGCGTCGCATGCCGCCCAGCATCAACGCCGCCAGCACTGCCGTCGGCAGCCTGGTCCAATGCCTCCCAGTTAATGTCCAGGCGCCGCCCTGCAGGGTGGCGACGAGGTGAGGTGGGTACATGACGGTCCGACTCAGTTGGCGGGCGCACTTGCCTGTCCAAGCCTTTGCCCTGAGTGCCCGTGGAGGCTGAACAGTGGTATGGAACGAGTCGTGCCCCACAGGCTGTAACGGGTGCTTTCTCTGCTGTTTCTGCCCTTGTAGCCGCCAGCAACCCATGTTGAACGCCAAATAAGAGAAAGAGACACGCTCCTCAATTGAGGCTTGCAAGAGGCAACCCACCTTGAATGTACTTGGGACAATTGCCGAACGACAGCGACACGTCAATCACCAGTTTCACGTCAGCCCCGTGCGGGGCTGATGCATCAGCACCATTACCAGCGGCGCTTGCACATGGCGTGCTGACTGACGCAATGACGCCGTTCAGGCGGTTGCGGCGCCGCGTGTGCAGCTCCAGGCCCAGCATCCCCACCTCGGCACCGGGTACCAGGCTGCCAACCAATGGGTCTGCGAAGCACAAGAGGGAAGCAAGGTATCATGCCACAGTGCTGCTTCACGTGTGTGAGTTGGCGATTGAATGACATGAAATGGGGATTACTTCTGAGTTACTGGGCTAAAATGCTGTGAAGTAGGATGAGGACCTGGAAGTTCCAGGCTTCCAGGCTTGATCATCCCTTCACAGCAGGCATGCCCCTGACCTGGTAGGCGCACCTTCGGGTGAAAGCCGCAGGTGCTGCACGGTCAGGTGTTGAGGGTCTGGAGACGTCAGGAAGCCAGGGCGACCGGCCAGCACCGTGGCCCAGGGACGCCCTGCGCCATCACGGCTGCAGGACCGTGCCAGAGGCATGGGGGACTTCAAGGTCAGGCAGCGCAAGCTCGTATGGCGATGCAGGTCGCCATGGTCAGGCATGGAAAAGGTACAGAGCTGTGGTCCAGCTGCACTCACAGCTGTAGGTGCTGGTGCAAACTGCACACTGCAGCGGTTATGGGCATGGTGCACATCCATACCTGGACAGATACAGCAGCGGCTGCTGCTGGAAGAACAGGCGGTGCTGGTCTGGCATGGCACGGCGAATGAAGCTCTCTAGGCCTGTTGCCTTGACATGCTCAAGCACGCCCACCCGCTCCTGCACACTGGGCATCATCAGGGTTCTGTGTTCAGCAGTCAGAAGTGCCTGGAGGGGCCGTGGAGGGGACACAAAAGGTGCTGCGTGCCATTGCTTGCACCTACAGCTGTTCGCCGGGGTGGAAAATGCTGAGCGATGGCATGTTGCGGCGCACGAGGCTTACGGCAGGCGGGTGCACTGGTTCCTGGGCAGCAGACGCTACGCAGAGGCTACAGACGCTATAGTGCGTATGTGCGGCAAGCGCAACGTGCTGCAGCGCAATCCCGTTGCAAATCTCGTTGACAGGCCGGTTGCTGGTCAGCTCCTCTTTGATAAAACTGCCCACCAGGCACTAGTTTATCGTGAAACTTTGGGAAAGAGACTGCGAATAAGCATAGTGGATAACATCACATCAGAATAGATTTGCACATGTTAGAAAACATATGTCCACACTTATAAAACAAAACACGATCGCTGTGCTTCCTGCGCGCACGGCCCTCTGCACCACGAAAGATGCTGATGTTGCTGCGACGCACAGCGGCGTGCGACGCCTTGCAGCCAGCGCGACTGGGCGCCTTACTGACCCAGGTGGGGTGCATGCAGGCCACTGATGGCCGGCAGCACACGTGTCTTGCTGCCTGCTGCCATCAACAGCAATGACATAATCCGCAGGCTGCTTCAGCACCTCAGTACCAGGCCCGCCATGACCCAGGGCCGGCCTCCACGTCATGCGGCCAGCAGAGCGTCAGGTCAGTGGTGCTTCAGCAGCAACGCGATGTCCAGCAAGATTCGGGGATACTTGGCAGCCAGATTGAGCAGCTTTGCTCTGTCTGGCGAGCAATCACTGCAGCAGGCAGGCACTGCACTAGTCAGGGACAAGACCCAAGCAGCGGCTCCTGTCATTCAACAACCCCTCCCCTCCAAACACCACCACCGTCCAACCCCCACACACGCCCACCACTCAGGTCTTTCAACGTGCGGGCTGCGGCAGGCAGCTTGTACAAGGGCATCTCAGACCTGCTCAACCTGCCCAGCATCATGTACCCTGACATTTACAACCAGCAGGAGAAGCAGGCGGCAGACACCTACAAGTTCTATGGCAAGGTGGGTGGGGGTTTTAAGGTAGCTACCTTCAGCCATGCTGATGGACCAGAAGGCAGGCGTGGGTGTGGGGTGTGACGGACATGATGGGCGTGGTGCGCGCCCTGCCCTGATGGTGCTGCACTGTGCGCAGTGTGGGCGCAACTGATGCGGTTACAGTGGTTCACACCTTGCAGCAGGCTTGCAAACACCATGCCATGGGCTCTTCGAGCTTCTCAGTCTGGCAGCTGCAGCGGGAAGCGCTACCTCCCAAGGGCGAGATCTACGTCTGACCGCACAGACCCATGGCTCACTATCAGCTGAAGTACCTTTCCTGCTTGGGCCGGTTCCCGCATCCCCAGGTGATGCACCCCTACTACAGGAAGCAGGCCATGCAGACATGGAACCTGTATGCCAACGGCAATGAAGGCTGGGATGAGCTGGAACGGCGGACACGCTACTTCTGGAACAGGTGTGGGGAATTGTGGGGATGTGTGGGAGCGACGGGTGTGGGGCGGCAGGGCCAGCTGCAAGTGCGCGCTGGAACGGTGGCAAGCAGAGGGGTGGAAGGGGGCAGTGCATCTACAGCAACCAGACACTGGCCAGGTTGGAGCTTTTTTTGTGGCAAGCGGGGAGTGTGCGTGTGGCAAACTGGGGGAGGGGGGGGAGATGAATCTCTGCTCTGCTGAGGCGAGCAGGGATAATCTTGACGTCAGGAAGAGGGGGGGCGCACGGGGGCAGCGTCGAGGCGGCGATGCAAGGGGGGTGTCAGTCGATATGTTGACCAGAGTTGCTTAATTGTGGCCCTGACTGCTGTTGCGGGTGCACAGAGTGTGGGCTCAGCGCGTGTGCCGGCAGTCGGTGTGGGGCTTCAGCAGCCGCGGCTTGAAGGAGCATGCGGTACGGGTGTACCGCGAGGTCAACGCAGCGGTGGCACAGGGGCACAAGGGCAAGCTGGCACTGGAGCCTATCAAGGAGGTGGGTAAAACATTAGGACTTGTAGCCTATGCGTTACAAACCACCGGGGGGGNCATTTTGCTACGGCTTTTGGTGCTCTATGGAGTGCAGGTGGACGTGTTCGGGGTTTGTGTGGACGTGTGGTCGCACAGCCGGTAGCGTCAGCGCTCCTGCGCCACGTTGAACTGACCGCTGCCACCCACCTTTGTGCACACGCAGCTGCTGCTGCCAACGCCGCTGGACCAGATGCAGGCCTTTTACAATTTCCGTTTATTAATCACTGTCCGTACCCCACTCACCTGTGCGCACGCAGTTGGTAGTGCCGACGCTGCTGGACCAGATGCAGGCATCTTTAAACCTTCTCGTTATAAATTACTGTCCCTCTCCCACCCACCTGTGCGCACGCAGCTGGTGGTGCCGACGCTGCTGGACCAGATGCAGGCATCTTTAAACCTTCTCGTTTATTAATTACTGTCCCTCTCCCACTCACC